>JAUBOC010000002.1:851465-868005 GCA_032275365.1 Anablepsoides cearensis
GTAAAATTTTCTTACTCCATTGGCAGAAGTTTTTTACTTAATTTGAGTCAAATTTTCAGGCTAACAAGACAAATAAAAATAATCTGACAGATTCTGAAAACAAGATTAATATTCTGACACAATCAGTTCTTGTTTAGCAAATCAGTCTCAAAACAAGATCAAAAAGGCTTTTTGGCTGAATATAAGGTTTTAAAACTTGGTTAGAAAGACAGTTTTTGCAGAGCACTTTTCCTCTGCTTACCTTAGAATAAAACACTTCTAATTAGAAGTAAAATGACAGGACTTCCTTGTTTTTGATTTAATGTTTTTTTTTTTTTTTCAACTTTATTTTTTAGTAAGGGGTCAAAATCAAATGTGTTTTTTAACTGTATTGTTTGAAGAACCAGCTTCAGCACCAGTCCCATTTTATCACTGAAGCCTTTTTAGTGGAAAATCCCTGTTTGTGTTTATTCACTATGAGAATTCTTTTATTTCTTCTAGATCGGTCACTATCACGGAGTGATGACGTCTATGCTCGGCCTGGGACAGCTTTCTACAGTCATCACGCAGGTTAATGGAGTCCTGGCCAATAAGTAGGTCATACTGTTTACATACTAAAAATTAGGGCTGCTCGATGGGGCTTAAACATGTATCATGATATAAACATTTCATATCGGTCAATATCCATAATTATTGATTACTGGTAGTTTTTTTGTTTACCTATTTGAAATAAGGACTAGGGCTGCTCAAAAATGTGTCTGTTGTGATATGTATTGTTATTGATTTATTTCCCAGCCCTGCTAAATATATGTAAAGCTTTTAATTTACTCCTCAGCAGGGCTTATTACTTGAATTAAAGCCTCTGAATTCACTGTTTAGGCAACAGTGGAAGTCAGAGCTGAACACCTACAGAGTGGAGGCAGCCTGGAAGCTTGGCAAATGGGACCTGCTGGAAGATTATTTGAGCTCAGGTTAAATAAAAAAAAATGTAATGTTTGAAAATTATTTCCACGCTGAAGCATTCATAACTGCTACAATCCTGCAGACCAGCAGTCAAACACGTGGGGCGTGCGGCTGGGCCAGCTGCTGCTGTCGGCCAAGAAGCAGGAGGCCAGGAGTTTCTGTGAGAAGCTGAAGCTGGTGAGGAAGGAGCAGGTGGTCCCTCTGTCTGCTGCCAGTTATGAGTGTGGAACCTACCAGAGAGGATACGAGTACCTCGTCAGGTCTGCGCTCACGCCTTCACCGTCGGTAATCCCTAGTTTTGTTGCAGTGGTAACGCGCGGTTGTGTTTAGGCTGCACATGCTCGGTGAGTTGGAGCACACGTTCACTGAGCTGCAGAAAAATAAGGAGGGCTCTGCCACAAGCCTCTGCAAGCTGCCGCCTCATTGGTCAGACAGACTGGAGATGACCCAGAATTCCTTCAGGGCCAAGGAGCCGATCCTGGCTCTGCGTCGGGCCCTGCTCAGCCTCGGACCACAGTAAGTGACTGGAAACAAGTTCAGGGTTTCATCTCTTTTTGTGCTTAGAACCAAATCTGTATTCAGATTTACAGAAATGTGAAAGAGTTGAAGGGAAGCTAAATAGGATAAACATGTTACTGGATCTGTTTTATCTCAACTCGTACCTATACAGTGATAACTTTTATAGATGATGACAGATTAGTTTCCTGTGATCCTGTGATCATCTGGCTGCTGTTCTGCAGGGCGGAGTGTGAGGAGCTGGTTGGAGAGTGTTGGCTGCAAAGTGCCCGAGTGGCCAGAAAAGCAGGACATCACCAGACGGCCTTCAACGCTCTTCTGAACGCAGATAAGACAAACCTGGCTGAGCTGGTCACAGAGAAGGCCAAGTGGCTCTGGTCTAAGGTGCAGACATCCAGGAGATAGAAAGCATCGTCCTCTTCAAACTGTTGTTTTACTTGATTTCCTTTTTTGTATGTTTTTACATTCTATTTCTGCTAATTTAGTTCTGTTTTAATAGTTTACTTATCAAAATGTTCAGTTCATTAAGTACATGGGTGCTATGACTTTTATTTTTCAAAACCATGCTCTTCTTTCAGCTGTTCCCTCTGTTGTTGATGTCTTCTGTGTCCTCTGCCCTCACTCCAACTACCTCCATGTCAGTTTCTTTGACTCTTCAGTTTCTGTCTTCTCATGTGATTTTTACTTTTTAGTCTTTTGCTACTTTCAGCTTTTGGCTACCTTTCTGCTCCTTCTAATTAGCCGTCTGATACTATTAGTTTTTACTTGTTGGTTTACTTATTTTGCTTTTTGGAGATTTTAGCTGTTTGCTAGCACTTTGCTACTTTTAGCTAGCTTTTTGCTCCTTTTAGCTTATAAATAGCCCTTTTTCTGTTTTTAGCTTTTAGCCAGCTCTTTGCTAATTTTTGCTATTTTTTGCCACTTTTGCCAACATTTTGCTACTTTTGGTTTTAGCTAACATTTTGTTCTTTCTGGCTTTTAGCTATTGTTTTTTAGCCAGCACTTTGCTACTTTTTAGCTAGCTTTTTGCTCCTTTTAGCTTATAAATAGCCTTTTTTCTGTTTATCACTTTTAGCCAGCTCTTTGCTAATTTTTCTGTTAATGCCAACATTTTGCTACTTTTGGTTTTAGCTAACATTTTGTTCTTTCTGGCTTCTAGCTATTGTTTTTTAGCCAGCACGTCGCTAATTTTTAGCTAGCTTTTAGCTTGTAATTGGATTTCTGCTACTTTTAGATAGTGATTTGCTGCTTTGTTTTTGCTTTTTGTAGCTTTTAAGTTAAGTCTAGGTTCTTTTAGCAGATAAATTTCAGCTTTTTTACCAAATTTCAGTAAAGTTCTCACTGCAGTTTTGCAGTTTCTCTAGTCTGTAGAATCAGAAAACGTTACATATATTTTACTTGTTCTGTTACAGAAGTGTTGCTTTCTGCTGTGTTCAGGGGGATGTCCACCAGGCCCTGATCGTCCTGCAGAAGGGCGTGGCCCAGTGTTTCCCTGAGGACCAGCCCCCCACAGACCCTCGCAGCCTTCAGACCAAAGGCAAGGCCATGCTGCTGGTTGGACGCTTCATGGAGGAGACGGCCAACTTTGAGTCCAATGCCATCATGAAGGCATACAGGGTATTGGTCTTTATCTTGACTTCATTCTTACTTTTCATTCAGACACCTTAATGGTTTGTTACCAACACATTTATAAATCATACATCAGGAAAAGGTTTATAGAAGATTTACTGTGACATTTTGTTCCATTCTGCTTGTTGGGCTTCTTGGGTTCGATACTTTAGTCTCACAGTTCGATAATTTTTCGATACATAAAGGAGAAATTTCCCTGCCCATTTTAACTTGTAATTTATTTAAATTAAGTATAAACATTTGTTTAACCTCAAAAGTCCAGTTTTTAAATTAAATGTTGCTCAAACAGCAAGTTTCTCAGTGGATCTGTGCTCGACAATGCAGCCTAGGTGGAGTAGTTGAACACAGATCCACTGATCCTTCAACACAGAGCATCTTCAGAAGCAGAGTTGATGAAATAAAATGTAAAAATCTTGTATTGTTCGATACAGGTGTGTATTAATTGAACGGTTCGATATGGGTACATGTATTGTTGCATGCCTGATGTTTAGATATATAACGTGTGTTATTTTAATTTAGGATGTGACCAACCTGTTACCAGAGTGGGAGGATGGAAACTTCTACTTGGCTAAATACTACGACAAGGTGATGCCAATGGTGACGGATAACAAGCTGGAGAAACAGGGAAACCTCATCAGATACATCGTCACGTTTTTTGGAAAGTAGGTTGTTGTTTTTTATATTGTTCACGTCAAGTTCCTATATACTGAAAATTAAAAACTATTTCAGAAATGAGTTTTGATTTATTTTTGCTTCATCACACTTGCATCACATCAGAGCCCTGCAGTTTGGAAACCAGTACATCTATCAGGCCATGCCACGCATGCTGTCTCTCTGGTTGGATTTCGGAGCTAAAGTGTGTGAATGTGAGAAAGGTGAGTAACCGAGGCCACTCTTCAGTTTGGATTCACTCTGCTGCCTGATTCAAATAGTTTCTGATTACGAGTCTCTCCTCCACAGCTGGGCGAACCGACCGACAGATGCGACAGGAGCTCAGTAAAATTAACGCGGTGGTCGACGAACACTGCAGCAACTTGGCGCCGTACCAGTTCCTCACCGCCTTCTCGCAGCTCATCTCCAGGGTGTGCCACTCCAGCGACGAAGTCTTCACTGTTCTGATGACGATTGTGGCCAAGGTGCTCCTGGCTTACCCACAGCAGGCGATGTGGCTGATGACTGCTGTCTCCAAGGTAGAGGAGCCTTTTCCTGACGTTTTGTTGTTTGCACCTGTTAGCATAGGGACTGGACTTAAGTGCTTTGATTTTTTTTTTTTTTTTTTTCAGTCATCCTACCCCATGCGTATGAACCGCTGCAACCAGATCCTGAAGAGAGCCATCAGCATGAAACAGTCTCTGGGGAAATTTATTGGAGATGCCAACAAACTGACAGATAAGCTGCTGGAGCTCTGCAACAAGCCGGTAAAAAACAAACACTCACAATAAACAATAAAGACAACTAGAATGTATTTTGAAGCAATGATAAAGTGAAGCATTTATAAATATTTGATCAAAGCTTTCAAGCATATTTATTCAGAGTAGCAAATCATTTGTTTATATTTGTTTACAGGAGCTTTCATCAGATGTTGATTCATAATCAGTTTTATTGTGGCAAATTAATAATAAATAATAAATAAATTAATTAATATTAAACCTCATTATTTTATTTAATTGATTTAAAAAAATAATTTGAACAATCCTCTAAACGCAGTTTTAGCCTCATGATTAGAAGATTGACACCATAAAAAAATGTAACTAATCATTTCAAAATAAAAGCGCAAAAAAAGAAAACCATGTTGTTTTTTTGTTTTTCCATTTTTAAAACTTAAGCATTTTAAGTCAAACTAATTAAAAATCCACAGTGATTGATTTTTATTTCTGTTCTAGCTATTTAAATCCAAAATAAAAAATAGAGTTGTTTTAATATGTAGCAATTCCAGAAATGACAGAAGTTGCCAAAGTATAAGAGATTATAGTGGCTGGAAGATCGCCTAAAAGTAAAAACAATACTGACAGTGGCTACACTCAAACCCTGTTCTGCATAACTTTAAATATTAAAGTAAGTTGGTTAACGGTAAGATCATCAGTGTCAACTTTCACTAATAAAGACAAACATCCCTTCATGGTGGGAAGTGAGAAACATAATGCTCCAGGATTTCTGGTTCCACCAGAAGGTCCCAAATGGTGCACTAACAAAATATGAAGTTTCTTTGCTTTAACATTTAAAATAGAAAAAATGTAGCCTTGTTTTTGTCATTTTTTTCCCCTCGATTATTTGTTTTTATTTTAGAAACGGAAAAACCAAAGTACGAACCATACACGGATTGTAAATGTATTTAATTGGAGATTAATGTTTTTGAATGTGTTTGTTTTTTTAAGGTGGACGGTAACGTCACCGTCTTAAGTATGGCCGTTCACTTCAAGCAGCTTAAACGTCTGGTGGAAGAGCCGACGTTCAGCCAGATCCTGATCCCGCTGCAGTCTGTCCTCATTCCAACGCTGCCCTCTACTGGAGGGACCAACACGCAGCACGATGCCTTCCCTGGACACTGGGCCTACCTGGATTGCTTTGAAGACTCTGTAAGAGAAAGAAGGGGTTGAGATGTTTAGCATCTGGGAAAAGCTGTGGCTCAAGTTTTTGTTTTCCAGAAATACACCTTGTTATGTAAAGTATGTGTTTATGTATAAGTATTTTGTAAAGTATGTGTTTATGTATAAGTGCTTTGTGTGTGGTTGTCCAGGTGGAGATTTTGGCGTCTTTACAGAAGCCTAAGAAGATAAGTCTGAAGGGCTCGGATGGGCAGAGTTACACCATGATGTGTAAACCTAAAGATGATCTGAGGAAAGACTGCAGGCTCATGGAGTTCAACTGTCTCATCAACAAGGTGTGCAAGACTCCAATCAATCTATTATTATTTTTATATTACTACTCTGGATTTAAAAATGCATTTTATGTACAATTCATATGGGTGTAAAGTGCGACACAGTACAGATGTTGGGCACAGGTACAGATCAGAACATGACGAACACAGCATCATCGCTCCCATTTAAACGTTTTATTTACCTGAAGAAGAGATTCTACAGAAACATTTTACATAAAAAAACCCTGAATGGTTCAGAAACAAACAGAAGCTTTAAGACTTGCCTGCTTGTTTGTTCAAAATCAGTTCTGTGGAAAGGTTTTGCACTTGCACTTCTCATCTCCCTCTGCTGCTTAAGTCCATGATTCCTCTGCAAGTATGGCAAGCACTTGTGTCATATAACTCCTGCTTTGAAACCGATATCAGGATTTGTTTTTCCACACTAGCACTCGCTCACCGCGTTTAATGCGAGTGTTTCACCTTTTATTCTTTTTGTATTTACGTTCAGTTCTTTTAATGTTTATCAAGTTGAGGTTAAAACAATTAAAGCAAAAACTCCTCGTTTTTATTTATTTATTTATTTTCTTGTACACTCAAGACTTTTCTGGTATTTATTAAACCTTCTGTTTGACACATGGAGCCTGTTTATATTGAATGAAAAGTTAAGCACACTGTTACACTTTTAATATTTAATTCACCATGAATTATCTCCTTGTAAGATTTAACTATGGAATTACCATAGGTGGGTTAGGGTTATGGTTGGGTATGTAGGGTGTTTTAGTGTCAGGTTTAGCCTACTGAAATAATTGGAAATCAGTCTTAATAAAGATAGAAATCTAAATGTGTGTGTGCAGTGCCTTCGTAAAGATGCGGAGTCGAGGAGAAGGGAGCTCCACATTCGCACCTACGCTGTGATTCCCCTCAACGAGGAGTGTGGCATCATCGAATGGGTGAACAACACGGCAGGACTGCGACACATCCTCACCAAGCTGTACAAAGAGAGAGGTGCGCCCACATGTGAGGGAAGCTGAAGTGAAATGTGCTGAGAAGTGGAATGACTCACCTGTGACCTTTCTCTCTCTAAGGAATCTACCTGTCGGGTAAAGAGCTGAGGAAGCTCATCCTGCCCAAGTCGGCTCCCTTTGAGGAGAAACTTCGGATCCACAAGGAGGTGCTGTGTGCTCGACATCGTCCCGTCTTCTACGAGTGGTTCCTCCGAACATTTCCTGATCCAACATCCTGGTACTTTACCACTCTAACATTTACTTTAATAGTTGCAACTGATTTATTTTAATGTGTGCTCTTATTAGAAGCTGTTTCACTCGTGTTTGTTTATTTATTTATTTTGTGTGTGTTTGCACATAAACAGGTACAGCAGTCGCTCAGCATACTGCCGCTCCACGGCCGTCATGTCCATGGTGGGCTACATCCTGGGTCTGGGAGATCGCCACGGAGAAAACATCCTGTTTGACTCGTTCACTGGAGATTGTGTTCACGTCGACTTCAACTGCCTCTTCAACAAGGTTTGTCTGCATGTCTGCGATAAAACAAGTTATTAAAAACAACAGTAAATGATAAAATTGTTTTGGTAGGGCAGGGTAAAAAAATTGATTTAATCGATCTTGGATTGATTTCAATTAAATTTGGGAAAATCGACTCACAGGGCATGGGATCGATTCTTCCCCCATGGCGTCTTGCGTGCGAGTCTGAAACACGTTTTTGTCACTCCTGGCTTGCCGTATGTTTACATCAAGTTAACGTTCAGTGCGATATTAGCAATTAGAAATGTCATAATGAAATGATGAAATGTTGTAGTTGTTTTATTATTTGTTTTAATAAGTAATAAGTTTTAATAAGTTATATTGAACATAGCAGAAGATAACAGAAACATTACAAATATACAATTTTCATACACTCAAAAGGAGTGGGCGGAAGTATATTTATATAACCCCACCTCTTTTCCTGCAACCTTATTCCATCACTTCTTATTTGTCAAGAAAATTATTAATCCTTAAAAATGAATTCCTCCAACAACACTGTCAGCTGCAATTCCTTTTTACTTTAAAACCTTTTAAACTTGAGACAGTTTTCCTTCAAGATTAAACTGTTTAAAAAATAAAGTTTGTCCTTATGGTGAAGAGAAAAAATAGTGATATTGTAATTTGCAACACAGTTGAACCATTTTCATTATTTAAGAACAGATTGAATTTAATTGAATCGAATTGTGATTAATTGATTCAGAACCTTAGGAATCTTTTGGATTTAATAGTTACAAACTACTTTTTAATTTTTACTTCTCTTGTGTTCTTCTCTCTGTCCAATAGGGGGAGACATTTGACGTGCCAGAGGTGGTTCCGTTCCGCCTGACCCAAAACATGGTTCATGCTATGGGGCCCATGGGCACCGAGGGTCTGTTCAGGCAGGCCTGTGAGGTCACACTAAGACTGATGAGAGATCAGAGAGAGTCGCTCATGAGGTAAGCTTAAACAAGTTAAAAATTATGATTTTATTTTTATTATTATACCAAAACTTAAAGGTTTGAATGTTTACTTATGAATAAAACTGTTCAGTTTTATTCACAGTTTCCCTGTTTTTTGTTTTTTTTAGTGTGCTTAAAACCTTCCTTCACGACCCTCTGGTTGAGTGGAGCAAACAAGGCAAAGGACTCTCAAAAACTCCAGCCAATGAGACGGGAGAGATAGTTAATGAAAAGGTGCCTTCTTGGATTTCATCCTTTGAATTTCCAAACAAGACAAATTGCCTGAAGCTAAAAGTGTGGTGTGTTTCGCTGTATTTTTCTCTCCTCCAGGCGAAAACACACGTGTGTGACATCGACCAGCGTCTCCAGGGGGTGATAAAGAGCAGGAATAAAGTGCTGGGTCTGCCTCTGTCCATAGAGGGACACGTGCACTACCTAATCCAAGAAGCCACAGATGAAAAACTGCTCTGTCAGATGTATTTGGGCTGGGGTCCGTACCTTTAAAGAACCCCCACCCCTCCTTGTAACTACTGCACTTTGGACTGTTGAAAGAAAAGAGAAATGTTGGGTCAGAATATTTTTCCCCTGAAGTTTCCAACGTTGTTTTGATGTTTCAAAGGTTCAGGACATGTTTGAAACATGTGGCTATTTTTCTTTAATAAAAATATGTTTGTTTGTAATTGTGTGGGTGTGTCTTTTAATCCTTAAACAGTCCTTAGATCCACAGAAGCAGCACACCGTCAGCTGATTATTTTTAATCTCTGCTCTGCTTACACCGTGTGGCTCAACCAGCTCCATGTTTGTTTGTTTTTCCCACGATGTTTAGGAAGCTGAAGAAGGATTCGAACGGACCGGTTTAACGTAGGTGCTGTAGTTTGTCATGCAGCCATGGCTTCAGACACTCAGAAAATTACTGTTTTTGTTATTATGACTCTACTTGTTTTTATCAATGCATGGCTGTTTTTCCAGCTTACCTTCTAATAGCAGCCAAGCTATTAATAGCAAGTTTCAGACCAACAAATGGTTGTTAAAATGGGCACAGACTAAGGTTTTTCTTTTTAAAATGTTTATCTTTCAGATTCTTTGCCATACATTTGTACTATTTTTGTCCTGTTAATGATTAAGATCGGAATAACGTAATACAATCAATGGAGGATATGTGCATTTAAGTGTTGCAGAGATTATGCTTTTATTTTGGAAATCTCGAGCCGGAAGTTGGGATAGTCTGACGAATGATGTGTTTTTTGAGATTTATTTAGTAAGATAATTATTTTAAACAGTTCACTACGTAAATGTGTGTACATGTTTCACTTCTGACCAAGTTAAGCGTTTAAAATCAGAGTTAGAGCGGTCGCTCGGTGTCAACATGCCGGGGTTAGCTGGCTGCTGGTGGCCGCTCGGGTCGTTGTGAGCACGGTTAGCTCCGTGCTTCGGGGCCGGTGTTCTGGATGGAGCTGACGCGGTTGGCTGTGGATGCTGGTCAGTTCATTAACCGGGCTGTTCAGGTAATAAACATTTATTAAATAAAGACATTTAAATGTAAGAGTTAATTATAAAAAAAAGCTTAGAGGTTAAGCTAACTCTGATTCTCTCCAGTACACAGGGGAGAGTCTCGGCCAGGCGGAGAAGACTGGTCTGGACCCGGAGCTGGAGGAGCTCCTGGCCCGGGCAGATTCCACCAAGACCTGGACGGACCAGATAATCTCACAGACAGAGATTTTACTGCAGCCTAGTCTGGGTGAGACTGAGTTAACTCATTTAGTAGTCTCTAATTTATAGATTTAATGTTATACTAACATAAATAAATAATAATGAACTGGTCTGACTTTCCAAACTCCAATATGTTTGTTATAAAAGGAGAAACATAAACTATAAAACAAAATTAAAGAAATATTAAAAAGATGCTCAGAAGATACTAAACTTTACAGTCAGTTACAATTAAAATATTGATTTCAGCACCATGGACAGGGCCTCAGTTTAACAGAGTCTGGGTGGTAGATAACTTTGTTTTTAGCTATTTGTTAAAGTAAGAAGGACCCCTGAAAGTCACTAAAATGAAACAGATAAAAGTACAATACAACTTTATTTATGAAGCACCAAAAAAAAAAAAAAAAAAAAAAAAAAAACACTGTTGGCCAAAGTACTATAAACTAATAAAAAAGAAAACATAAAACCATTAAATCAATTAAAACAATACAAAAGGCGAACCATTAAAATCATAAAAACAGTAAAATAGATCAGAAGAAGGATTTAAAAACAAATTAATAAACAAACTTAGAGAAAAAACAAGGTAAAACACCTACAAAAATATTCAAACTAATTGGACCATAAGGATATGTGTCAAATCTAAGACCTGTGGGCCAAATCTGGCTGCCTTACTCTTTTTATCCGGCCCCAAAGGTATTACTTTAAATGTGAAATAGTTTTATGGTTTTGCTTTGTTTCACTATATTTAGTTCAATCTTCTCATAACAGCTGTCAAACTTTCAAGCCAAGAAAATGAAGCTTGAATTTTCCAACAATCTCTGATTTTGTTGTGGAAAGCGCAACAGAGAATTGACTTTAATTTTCTTTATTTGCTCTCTTCTTGTTTTAAAGTCAAATAATTGAATTTTTAGTGAGTACTCTGATTTTTATTTTTACCACATTTGCTGGATTATGAGAAAATATGTCTCTAAGAAATAATAAATCAAAAAGTTGTTGATGGAGAGTAAAAATAAATGGATGTTGATGATGAGTCTTTCTAAATGTAATATTTATTAATGTATTTTCTAAATGCTAAGTATGAGCAAAACCTGCCAGAGACAAAGCCCAAAGGACCTGCTGCTGTAATTACCATGAAAGGTTCTGTAAATAATGGTTTAGTCACATAATTTGCCCTCAAACACACAGTCCTGTGAACCTTCAGCACACATTTATTGCTTTTTTTAATCCTCTGCTGGATTTGAACACATCCAACATGGCTGCTGGCTCTGACCATTACTGGCTTGTCAGATAAATAGAGTTTGGGTTTATTTTTCTTCTTTTAATCAAATTTCTTTAGCTAATGGAGTTTTGAGTAGATCTGGTCTGCAATCCATCCAATAAGTGAACTGTTCAGCTGCCAGAAGCGTTCAGGACATGTTCTCATATAACCTCATGTTCGGCTCACAGAAGGCCTTAAGTCTCACTCAACAATCTTTTTATTTCTTTGTATGTTTAGAGGGATGAGCAACTGGCAGCCTGTGGGCCACATCTCGCCTGTGGGTGTCTTCCGTGCGGCCTGCCAATAAATCTAAAAGCTTCTTTGAGAGTTTTTTTTTCTTTTAGTAAAAAAAAAAAAAACTTTAAAATGATATTTTTGGGGGAAGTAGGCTGTTAACAGAATTTCAAGGCAAACCTTTGTATTTCGTCTGCTTAGAGACTCTGTCTGCCATGAAGGATTTTAGTCCAATCAGCACTACAGCACGCTGCACAAAGCTAAATATGAGACGTTTACTGAAGTCACAAGTACAGAAAAAACAGTGAGATTTTACCAGAACCATGCAGGAGTCTGCACTCAAGACATCTTATTCTGCTGCACTTCAGCTCACTGAAGTAAATGTTTATTAATGAGGATTAAGTCCAGAAGTGGAATATTTTGTCAAAATATAATGAATTAATGCCATTTCAATGTATCATTTGAACTATCTGAAATATAATCCTAAAAAATATTTTGAAGCATTTTTTTGAGCAGTAGCAACAAAAAAACTGATTTCAAGGAAAAACGCTTTAAAATTTTGAAGTTTTCCCTGTGAGCTAGCAATGTTTTTGTTTCTTTCCAACTGGAACATCTTAATATAAATATAATATTGGAGGTTTCCTCTTTATATTAACGTCAAAAATTACTCAATAAATTTACATAAAATTAGGATTCAGACCAAGCAGTAATGTATTATTGTAACCAACAAGACAAATTAAGTCATATGTCTGGATAAGTTTATGATATCAGGATGATCCAGGTGTCAAAATGTAGCTTTTAAAGTCAGGAATCTGAAAATGTAATTAGGTCATTTTTTACCAAATTTTGCACATTTATTAAAAACATAGCAGCTTTTAATAACTGATATTGTTAGTTAGTTCTTTGTGCTCCATGGCTTCTCCTTATTATAATCTTTGGAGTTTGATCTCTGGCAGGAGCTCGTCTGGAGGACCGGCTGTACGAGCACCTGGAGTGGAGCGTCCCTCCTCGGCCGCACCCCCGCGAGGTTCTGGGAGATCAGACGACCCAGGCCGGGCTGGAGATGGGCTCCAACACTCCTTACGGTGAGTCCGCGGCTCGCCGCCTGCGCTGGGTCTCCTCCTCCTGAAGCGGACAGGGTCTGATGGGTCCGGGTCTGTGTGCAGGAGCGGCACTCATCAGGTTTGGGGAAACGCAGAAGCAGCTCGGAGAGGCAGAGAGGAAGTTTGTGAGAAGCACCAACATTCACTTCCTCACACCTCTGCGAAATTTCACCGAGGGGGAGCACCGAGTCATCCAGGTAGACTTACTGAATCCAGCTGTGTTTTTATTTAACTCGACTTTAAACTGTTGTTAACTGTTAACAGAATGAGCAGAAGATGTTGGGGAACAAGCGTTTGGATTTGGATATAGCTAAGAGCAGACTGAGGAAAGCCCACGAAGCTGACAGAGAAACCAGAGTGAGTTATGTGTTCAAATCAGAGCAAAGATCTTCTATCTTTCAGTGATTAGTTAGTCCTGTTTGTTCTTCTATCGTTTTTGTAAGAACCTGAACGCAGCCCAGCTGGAAAACGACTACATGTCTCACGTCTCCTACATGTTCAGCTTCCTGCGTGTTAAATGGCTGAAGGTCGGTGATTGTTAAACAAGCATGAACTCTGGTGGAAGTTAACATTTGCTGTTTGATTTGCTCATTTGTCCTTTTTCCTGCTTTCAAACAGATGTGGGCTCAGGAAATCTGTCAGGTAAGAACATATTGGTCTTTACTAACTGGACAGGAAAGTACTGCCTCTCTCAGTGTTATGGTTTCATGTGTCAGGACGGAATGATAATCAGCTGGAAAAATACAACTGATTCCACTGTGTCGGTGTTTATTAAAGAAAAAATGAAGCCAACATAGAAAAACAGAGTCCAGCTCCTGATCCAGCAGCTTATAGAACGTGCTTCAGCAGAAATAACTCTCAGTAATGATTTTTCTGTAGGACTTTTATCAGTTTCTCACATGGTTGTGGAGGAATTTTAGCCCTCTCTTCTTTACAACTTTAAGTTCACTGAGTTTTGCAGACATTCGTTTTCTTACAGCTCTTTTACAGTTCAGTCAGGTTGAGATCTAGACTTGTTGCAGCTTCTTGATTTTTTTTTTATTTATGTTTGAGCCGTTCTGTTGTAGATCAGCTGCTGTTTGGAATCATTTTTCTGTTGTGTCAAGACCCAGTTTTGTCTAAGCTTCAGCTGTTGGACAGGTGGTCCCACATTTGTCTCCGATGGCCCTTTTCCACTAGCGCCTCTACAGCACCGTTTGACTTGGCTCTCCACGGTTCCAAGGCTTTTCCACTAGCAAGGATTGGTGGAACCAGCTCCTTTTTCAGAGCGTACTTTGCTGTGGTTTCAAGTATACCATGCTGGCCTGAAAACACAACATCAGAAGTCTGTTGGTCACTGATTAGGAGGTGGAGTCACTGGTTGCATCACAAAAGCTACTCTCACAACAGCCAATGGAGTAAGAAAATTTTACTTGGTAAGATTCTTTAAATAAGAAAAAATTGAATCAAATCAAGTATTTCAAGAATCTTACCAAGTAAAATGTTCTTACTCCATTGGCAGAAATGTTTGACTTAATTGGAGTCAAATTTTCAGGCTAACAAGACAAATAATCTGACACATTCAGAAAACAAGATTAATATTCTGACATTGTTATTCTGCATTCAGTTCTTGTTTAGTAAATCAGTCTCAAAACAAGATCAAAAAGATTTTTTTTTTTTGGCTGGATATAAGATTTTAAAACTTGGTTAGAAAGACAGTTTGTTTTTCTCTGTGCTGTGATAGTTCAGGTTCAGGTGTTGATTAAACCCCTGCAGCTCCTGGTTAATCTGTGGTGGTGATGATCAGCTCATATTTCCTTTCAGCACAATGACCACAAACTGTGTTTGCAAAACAAGAGAATGGAGTTTAATTAATATTTGTCAGACTCCCACTTTCATTAAAAAGCAGTCGATTCTGTTTCTCCACCTGATGCTGATCAGTTCAGCACTATTTTATCTTCTTGGATTCACTTAGACCTCTGTTTGTCGGGCTTGTTAAATAGAAATATGTTTCTGCAGAGAAGTGTTTTCTGAAAGAAAAGAAATCATTTGGATTAATCATAAAGCTGTGTTTTTGTAGGCAGAGATGGAGCTGAGGATCTGTCAGAGTCTGTTTGATCGACAGTCAGAAATCACAAGACGAGTTGTGGAAGGAATCAGCAGTACTCACGTATGTATTCACATTTATTACTTATGTAGAAGTAGGGTTGAGAAATACCTTTTTGAGAGTATAAGTATCAACTCAAGCGTTTTACTCAAGTAAAAGTACTAATTTTAAAACTATAGTAAAAGTAATGTAAAGAAAAACCGTTTAGAATAAAAGTTTAAGCTGTTCCACAGGGTCTATAGTGCACAACCCCAGCTCCAAAAGAAACATTTTTCCAAAGGCAATAATATATAAAATATAATAAAATGGTAATGTTGAAAAATATGGAATTCATTAGGCCCAAACAGCATTAGCTTCTGGCCGGGAACCCTCCTAAAAACTTCATAAAAACATCAACTTTTAGATTTTTTATTTGTTTAGCAAATTTTTTAACTAAGTAACATGATTTGTGTGTATTCACTGAAAAAACAACTTTTCATAAAACTACTGATGATAAGGAACGGAACAAAAGAAATCATACCTCATACCTTAAGATGTATTAAATAACATTTTTTAGATATTATTATGAATATTTTAAATGATTGAAAAACAGATTTTATTTTATGATAATGATTAAAAACATTAATTTGATTTTTTTTTTTTTCTTAACGTCCCTCCAGCTTTCTAAGTTTTTGCTATGTCCTGCTGGAGTGTGACGTGATTTGTGTCATGTACAGGTGTGATGGATCGTTTAAACCAATAGGCTGTCAGAATTTTACATGTTAATACTTTTCATCCAACTACAATAATATTCACTCTATCCAGGGAAAAAAAGAAATCTGAATAAAGACAAGTAGGTATGAAAACAAGCTGAAGTGAAATAGAAATGAAATTATTTTTGCATTTTTAAAAAGAAAGGAGTAGAAAGTACAGATAATTTCATGTAAGAAGTAAAAAGTTCGCTGAAAAATAATCACTCCACTAAGGAATAAATAACCAAAATTTCTACATAAGTAAGATATATCCCCTTGGGGATTCATTCATTTTCATTTTCATTTAAAATTAACCTCACCTGACCCTAAAACTAACTTAAACTCAGTTCACACCTTGGTCCTAAACCTAACCCCTCACCTGAAATTAGCATCCATGGGGACCAGGCAAGGCTGCATTTTTCTGGAAAATTGTTCCCACGATGTAGCAAAAACGTACACACACACACACACACACACACACACACACACACACACACACACGCACACACACACATATATCTGCTACTGTATTGTGCTTTTGAGCAATAAATGTTGTTTTAGTTTGTTTCTTCTTGTCTTTTGTTTGTTTTTCCTCCTCAGACCCTCCACATGCGGAGCCTTATAGACTTTGTGGACGCTCAGTCCTCATATTTTGCTCAGTGTGACCAACATGCTCAGGAACTTCAGCAGCAGCTCTCCAGGTCTTTGTGATCTCATTCATTTACTTTAAAGAATAACTTTTATCACAGCTGAAGGCCAGTCTGTGTCGTGTCTGGACAGTTATTGTAAAAAGCAAAGATTTTTCTGTAACGACACACTGTTCTTATGAGACGAGACATTTTATAGAAACAACTCGTCTGACTGACCTCTCTCCTGGTTGTTTCTCTGCAGACTTTAGCAAAGGGTTTTAACTACACATGAACCTCCAATAGAGTGGGCTCCAACTCATCTTTACAAGGAGCAAAAAGTAAAAACCTGATCAAGGACCATATCCATAT
>JAUBOC010000002.1:869088-886408 GCA_032275365.1 Anablepsoides cearensis
ATATTTATATATATTTATATATATATATATATATAGAAAATTCCCGGTTCGGTTCGATACTTTAGTCTCATTGTTTGATACTTTTTCGATACAAAAAAGAGAAATGTCCATGCCCTTTTTAACTTGTAATTTATTGAAATTAATTATGAACATTTACTTAACCAAAAGTACAGTTTTTTTAATTAAATGATGCTGAAACAACAACTTTCTCAGTGGATCTGCATTCAAAAATACAGCCTAGGTGGAGTAGTCGAACACAGATCCACTGATCCTTCAACACAGAGCATCTTCAGACAACAAGTTAATGAAATAAATTTAAATTATCTGTATTGTTCGATACCAATGTGTATTGAACCTAAAGCACTATTCGATACGGTTTGATACGAGTACACGTATTGTTGCTCCCCTTATATATATATATATTTTTTTTTTGTTTGTTTTTTTGTTTGTTTGTTTCTTGAAAACATAAATTTATCTGTTTTTCACACAAAATATGAAATTAACTTTTATCGGTAAATCATTTTTTAAAAATAAATACTTTTATTAATTTCCTATGACTTCCTTTTTTGTCACTTAAGTGTTTCCAATTTAAAATCGTTTTACCACACCCCATCAAAACAGCTCTTAAAAACCCTATAAGAAAATTAAAACAACTACATGCATTTAATCTAAAACTACAAGAGTAAACATAAAAACTAATACGATAGAGTCAAATCACTGTTACAGCCTGTCTGAATTCATTTTGACACCTTTGAGAGTCGGGAACAGATGGAAGGTGATACGAGTGAAACTGTTTGTGAAACCCTTTAACACTAAAATTGTTTTTGTAACATTTATGGTATTTGACGTCACAAAGAAATAAAGCCATTAAGGAAAAATGTATAATCTTAATATTTCTAACTGTATATTATTTTTACTTGATTTTTCAGGATTCCAGCTGTTCTTTGCTCTAATAACTGGCAATCAGCACTTATTAGTGAAGCTAATCAGCCTTCAGCGAGCAGTCATGTAGCCGACAGTGAGCATCAACTTCCAGACTTCAACCAGGACTCATCAGCTTCCTCTTTATCCACGCTTCCAGCTGCCAACACAAACAAAAACAACAACAACAACTTCTCCACCCAGGCAAACAGGGACCAGTTAGCCGTGAAAAGGCGGTTATTTGCCAGTCAAACACTGGTCTTTAAACCGGACCAAACAGAGGAGCAGGAGGAAGAAACTCACAGCCTGTTTCCTGCTCCTCCAGCTCCTGCTGAAGCTGTCAGTGTCTCAGTAAACAGTGATGCTGGAGGAGGAACAAACACAGCAGCTTCACAAGCAAACACAACCTCCAGCAAGAGTCAGGCTGCAAACCCAGACGCTGCTGAGGCTCGAGGGGAGGCTGCTGGTTCTATAAAAGACTGACTGATTGAAGAGGATGACAGGAAGTCCTCGTCAGTCATGAAGGGATGTGTTTAAACATAAAGGATAAATTAGGGATGTGAAGCAGGATTAAGTAGCTTATCGAGGTAACTTCAGGTTCAGCTCAGGATTTTCAGTGTCACTCAGCTTGTTGACCTTTTACCTGAATCTGTTCAGGAACCTGCAGTAAACTGGACCTGCTTTAGGTTAGGTTTCAGATTACAGATTACACACCTCAACACCTCTCAACCAATCAGTGCCCCTAAAAGATAAACTAAATCAAAAAGCCACCAGTGTGTTACTTATTTTTTTATCCCTCTTAAAGTTCACCCTCTATATTTGTAATGTTTCATAAAACAGAAAAAACTCACTTCAAAGTTTATTCCTTATAACCAGGTTTAGAAAAGGAGTTAACATCTGAAAGATCAGGACATAATTCAACTATAGAAACTGGACCAAAAGATGGAAGTTGAAGCCACAGAGGATGAGCTCCCTCTAGTGGCTGGCTGTAGTGAAAACATTTAAGCTCCACCCCCTTCATGTAAATGAATGGGACAATTTTCTGTCTAAAAATTAAAACTTAGATCATTTTTTAGACTATTTGTTGTTTTGCCCCAACATTTAGTTTTAACGAACTGTTTGAAGCTTAATGAAAAGTGTCATCTTAGACTGTAGCTGCGTTTCCATTGACCATGAAAATGCGCAAATTAGAATTTCGAAAGTAAATTGGCTCAATGGAAACACGTCAATTTCGAAAAAACTTCAGTTTTTTGACAAAATGTTTTTGGATGAGGTGGTTTTTCAGCCGTATCGAAATTGGTGTATTTCGTAAAACTGCAATGGAAACACATTTTTCGCGGCACGGTAGTCACGTGATCAAGAACCGGCTGTTTCTACTGGCAAAAAGACGGTGAAGAAAAAAAGACAACAGGAAGTAGTAGTAAAATCGCCGAAGTTGTAAAAGAAAGTAGTAAACTCACGACTACAATTTCCCAAAAACACCACTTAAGTGTCCGCTCCCAAGTATAAGGGGCTTGTCGCTCGAAAGCCTCAATAAGACGCCGACGTCTCCTCTGATCACTAGTGCTGTGGTAGCAACATGCTAGATTGTTTATATCCACTACGTGAATATCGCGAGAACACGCGTGTTCACACGTGATTTCAATAGCTTTTCTTTCTTATTGGAAACACAGCAATTGCGAAACTGTGTTTTTTCGATATTAACAAAATATCAACAAAGTTTTGCGCATATTTGTAATGGAAACGCAGCTTGTGATTGACAGCTCGTTAGCGAGTTGGCAGTGTGTAGGCGGGACTTTGTATTAATGGACCAGCATGTTGGCAGTTCACAGACTCTGGCTCCAAAAACGCAACATGGCAGCCCCCAAGCGTAGAAACGCTTTGTTCATCTTTGTTAACGTCAATGGTCTGAGTGAATTATATTAACCAAACTTCACTCTTTATTTCTTAGTGCAAAATATTAAAAAAAATGAATTACTATAAGGAAAATTTTTCATGACTTAATAAATAGCAGCACCTGAAAATCATTAAATAACAATAATACCATTCTGATGCACCTGTGGGGGTGTTGGAAAATAATGTTGTGTATTTATCAACTTATTGTAAAGTACTGTACAGTGACTAAAATATATTAATTGTTCTCTTAGGCAGTAGTTCTCAAACTGGGGGACCCCTCTGACGTATCTAAATAGGTGTTTTTGTTTGTTTCTTTATTCAGATATTTTTTTGTTTTTAAATTCAACAATTGAACAACAAATTATTCAAAGACAATAGAAAAGCAGGATTATAATATTACACTTCCTTGTTATTATTTTGTTGGGAACATAATGAGTCTGACAGAGAAAGTTTGAGAACCCATGCTCTTAGGTAAAATATTGTGAAGTAATTTTTTAAAGTACAAGTATTATAGTCTCTGTCTACCTTGTCAGAGCCAAAACTTCTGATCTGCTCCACATAATTCAATAACTCATCAAACTTTCTACATGTATCCGGCACCAAGATCAAGTTCACAAAGTAAGATCAAATATCAAACAAGGTCTCTGCTCTTCCAGGACACAACTTCTAAGATAATTTATCAAAACTTGATACATCTATGCATCAGTTGTGGGGAAATGGATGGCATTATGGTGAAGTTGGCGGGAATTTCTGAGAACAATGACGTCACGATGCGCTAAGACCAAATTAACAAACTTTTTTTTTCTATTTTATAAAACCTTTTTGTAAATAAAACCTAGTTACAAAAAAAATCGACTAAACGAGGAAGTCAAATACAACTTCATGAGAATTGTGGGGAATCCCCAAAGTCTCAGATGTCATCTTAGCAGTTAGCGATTAGCTGTTAGTGTTAGCTTCTGCTCATTTTTTTATGTTTAGAGTTAGCGATATATTATTGTTAAGCAGATCCTGGTTAGCTGTGCCCACCACTGGTCATGTGATATTTATTGCATCATTTCAGAGTCTCAATTTATATAAAAAATGTAGCTCGCTTAGAGATAATCGGGCTGTTTTGCTGTATAATAGCTGTCGACAGGAAAAAAAAAAGTGCCGTAAGTGATGGTCTTTAAAACCTAAGAGCCAAAATGTAGCAAAACATTAAATACCATCATGTGTTCATGTTGGAGAAACAATAACTTGTTTGTCTTGACTTGTAGCAACAGATGAAATAATTTCCCAGCTCAGATCTGAAAGATAACACTGACATGTTCAGCAGGAGGTTATTTTCATTCAGTGTTTATGAAACTACGTCTTTATTTGGATGTTTTACTGAATAATGACTAATCCAGCTTTGTGCCAAGTGTGTGTGTGTTTAATTGTATGTGTGTTACTCTAATCTGTCCCCTTTAAAAACAAAACCTGCCTGTAAGAAGTGACTCTGCCATGTTAGACTGTAAGATGAGGTCATTTTTCTGTGTCAAACAGTCGCTTCAGTTTATTTGTGGGTTTTCTGTTTTTCTTCACACACAGTTATATCACCTGTTTTTTAACCCTTTCACCTCCCCGTCACAAAGAGTGAACTGTGTAAACGTTTCCAGGTCCAGATGTTGGTTTTCTTCACGAGGGCACCTCCGCTGTGATCTGGGTCTGTTCTGGTCCGGTCCTCATGTGAGCGAGCTGATGTAATGTCCCACCCACAGCTCCGTGTTTACGTTTATGCTCTAATCTCTGGCAGGTTCTCATTTAGTCATCTTACATTTTCAGAGCCAGGTCACATATGTTACTGTTTTTTTTTTTTTTAAGACATAAAAATAAAAAGCAGAGGTGTCGTACCAAACTTAATCAAGTGTGGAATGAATCCTTCTTTCTGCAGATGGTGTTTAGTGATTTATTTATTATTTTTTTAAATCTTTTAGGGAAAGTCCAGTGTTTCACATCTGCAAAGCAAGCAGTTAACCACTTTCCTGTTACAAGCTCTCAGATTGTAATCAACAAATGAACTACAGCTGAAGAGACGCCCTGATTCAAGATGGCCGCCGCAGCCAGCTGACCTTAGCAAACACAAAAAGGGCAGCGACTCCGTTAGCTTTACAGACGTTTAGCTAAAATTTAGTGTTTGTAGGTGAGAGTCATTCACAACACGTACTTCAACTGTTGCTCAATGCAGGAGATCCTTGCTTAAAACTTGAGCATTAACTGTTTCAGCTGAGCCACTTTTGACTGTTAGCAAAATATCTCATGAACCACTGGGTGGATTTGGATGAAATTTTCAGGAAGGAATCAGTGGTTGTACATCTACAACTGATTAACGTTTAAAGTCGACCCAGTTTAAGGAGGTTGCCTGAGCTGACCCAACTCAGATGGATGTTTAGCTGAAATTGATGCAGTTGTAGCTGAGTAGGCCTTTAAAGTGGCTGTGACATGAAATTTTTTTAAATAAATTTAAAGGCATTATTGGAAAGATGACATTATTAGCATATTGCAAAAATAATTTCTTGCTGCTGAGATGAACAGTTGTTGAGATGTTTGCATGTGAAGAAACAGGAAGTGATGTCAAAGGGTAATGCCTGCATGGAACAAAGCATTGATAAACTAGCTAACGACACAGGCTGTAGAGAAGAATCTGATGTTTCTTTAGATTATTTTGATTCGCTATCAGAGAGATGAAGACGAGTCAGAGTTCAAATAATATTGTTTTAATTAACAAATATTACAGAGTTCTCTTTCTTAAATAGTTCCCCTTTGATGTCACTTCCTGTTGCACTTTGGCTGAGCCAAGTTCAAAAGAAAATATGCCATTTATGAGACAAAATGGGTGAAATCACATGTTTTAGGCAAGGTTTCTTATATAAAAATAAATTTTCTTTGACTTTTTGTATTTGATGGATAGCCATATGTCACAGGCACATGTTAATGAGGCCTGGTTGGGTTTGACTTTAACCCCAACATGTACAAACACTTCAATCCATTCTGCTCTTTTTCCTTCTCTCCGCCTGCTGCTGTCCAAACAGATGACATGGATTGGACACACGGTGTGGGGTATTGATCTTTCTCACGAGGCCCTCGGTACAGAACCCCATCAAACACCTAAATCACAGCACTGTCCAGGTGCTAAAGGTCGAGGCGCAGCTTTAAGACTGATTTAACAATGTTTCTCTCTCCGAGTGACTCCCAAACCAAAAAACTGGATCCCTCTCAATCAGTCCACAGTTAAAGTGTTCCTCCTCTCCGCTGACAGATTGGAGGCTTTCCATCAGCAGGTGTCGGATCCCTCCTCTGATGTGATTTCACACACAGACACACGAGAAGGAAGGAAAACCAAAATATTTCCTGCTCTGCTGGAAGAAAAAATTCCATAAAAGCAGACAAAGGGAAACGTTTCAAATATATTTGTCTGAGTCATTTTTTTATACCGTGGGACAGACAAATAACTCACAGGTACTGTAAGAGTTTGGAAACTCCCTAAAATCTGCAAGTCGATTTAGCTGTCATTTAAAAGAAAAAAAAAAGCTGCTAAGAAGCTAATTAGTTTAGCTCTTTACTGTATTTGGACTCAAATTACTGGAGAAAGTTTAATTTCCTAAACAGAAAAGTGAAGAATAGTTAGATTTTTACTGGATGGAGACAAGTGTCACTATATGATTCATCATCTGAGGGATGAAGTTAGTTTTTTAAACCATATTTGGTGCCTGTCCTTCAATTCTTGTTTTTTTTCTCCATATAGACCAGGGGTCTGCAACTTTACAATCATTATTTTTCTCCTTGGCTCTCTAATAAAATGTATCTGGAGCTGAAAAACATGCTACAACTGTGATTATCAACTGCTGACCCGTGGGCCACTTTGACTTTGTTGAATGGGGACTTTTCCAGACAGTAACATTATAAAACTAAAATGAATTTAAACATTATTATTTTGTATTACAATAGAAAATGTGGTGTAAGGAAATATATATATAGTTTTATACTAAATTGTATAAAATACTAAAACACCAAACTATGCAGGTTTATGTTTTTCTTTATTCTAGTTCTTATTGTTATTTAATCAACTCACCATATTTCTTCTTGGCAATGTCTCTTAAAAGAATTCCAAAACCACCCTGATGGATTTTAGAGAAAGTTTGTCCTGTAAGGCTGGAAGTTTGATTATTAAAAAGGTCAAACAAAAAACTAGACCTAACTTGTAACATGTATTATGTTTAAAAATAAACATATGCGACTTTAAAGCCAGCATTGGCAATAAACTCTCCCATAATGCATATGATGTAAATTATTTAACCTGCAAAAGGACAGCATCCCACCACCAGGTGGAGGTGCACTGGGTGCAAAACTAACCAGCAGCTAGCAACATTTGCCTTGTGAGGTATCCATTTCGCTGCATTTTCACCAGCAACTTTAGGAATTTTCCACTTACAGGTTGTATATTTAAACTGGAACGGCCCTTCAGTGGGAGTTACGTGTCAGAAAGTGGGAGGAGAGTTCAGAATTTAAGATAGCAGCTTTCGCAACTCAAAAGTGAGTAAAACTCTTACTTTTACCTTTGCTAACATTTTTGTATTATTTATTTCACATTTAGTCAGTTGTACATGTAAGCTGTTTCTATGCACAAAACACCAGGCAGAGCTCAGTTATTGTTTGTTAGCAGTGCTTATGAGACGAGGAATGTGACATTTCATGCTCAGTTGAAGTTAATTACAACTGGCCCTTTAAGGGCCACCATATGTGGCCCTTTAAGGGCCACCATATGTGGCCCTTGGTGAAAATGAGTTTCACACCCCTAAACATGTTTCACTCCTTGCATTATCGATCACATATTTGCAAACAAACTGAGAGAAAACTGCCAAATCTACACTTTTCTGTTGTTTAAGAAATGAAAACTTCAATCTCATGTTGGTTTTCTTCAAACTGCAGAGGGGCCAAAAGACTGCGTCTGGCCCCTGAGCCACTGATTGCAGACCCCTGGCACAGAGAGACTCCTAAAACACCAGGATTGTTCAAATCAGAAAGTTAATCAGTTCTAGACATACAGCCACTGATTACTTTCTGGAAGTTCAGTAAATGAATAGTTAAGTCATTCATGAGATATTTTGCTAACAGTGCAGACATGCTAATATATGTGGGTAAAAACATGATCAGTTCATGCAGAACAGCAGGTGATAATGAAATATGGCTTCAAAAATACTGTGATTTTCTTGTTTACAAAGTTCCCCTCCTCTTCACTGAAGGAGAAACGGGGAAACACCCCATAATGCCACCACTTCTCATAAACTGTGTGTTTATGGTGTTAATATGTGGTTTGTTCACCAGCGAGGCCTTATTTTTGCTGTGTTCAGCTAATCTGAGAGCCTTTAAACAACACCTACATGCTGTCCCTGTTTTAACAGCACTGAGGGAGACCGCCCATCTGTTTTCTTCCCTTGAATCAAGGAATTCTACTTTCTTTCCTTTCTTTCACCTCTTCTATGTCGCTTCAAATCATCTATCATCTTCAACTCATCTCAGGATCATCATCTGAGTGTTTTTCATGACCACTAACCTGCAGGTGTGTGTGGTAAATCAGACACACTAACTGAAAATTGATCTTTAGTGAAATGACTCAGATCAAAATCTAGAATAAAGGCAGAGCATTCCCTGAAAGAATGTGTATCGCATAAGGAAACAATAGTGTTGTAGACATATATATGTGTCACAGATAGGCTTTGCAGCTGGATTTGTGGTGAAGATGAAGGTTGAGGCAGAGGATGAAGGAAGCAGCAACAATTTATTTTTGCAGCACTGGCACAGGAAACGTTGCCACAGTTTCCTGGACAGTACATGACATTTTGGGTCTTCTGACGGCACCAAACTCTCCCTGATGACATAACTGCAGCCTTAAATAATCTCAGCTCAGGACTAAACCATTCTCAGTTTACAGGTGAGTTTACCAAATTACACCTTCCACCTATAAAATACATTTTAATAAATACAAAAGTATACAAATTTCACCATTTACTTTTTAATAATCATTTTATATTTTAATCTTATGAAAACACCAACAAGAAAACCCTGATCAAACAATCCCCTCCTTATTTCATGGTCTCAGAATAAACAGGTGAGTATTTACATTTTGGCATTTCCAAGCATTTACATTTTACCAATAGACTTCACACAAACACATGCTTAAGTTTCACTAAATAGACATTAATTGCTCTGAATAACAATTGTTTCCTCCTCACAGACAAGCATCCCACTTCTCAATGAGAATTGTGCAGGGCCTGGAACAAATGGCTACATACTAATTATTTAAATATTCAATAAATAGTTAAACCTTGTGTGAGACTGGTTATTGATGGAAATATATGCTTAAATTGCTTTTTTAAAGTGCAAAAGTGCTCTTAAAGTGCTATCAAAGTGGCTTAGGTTAAAAAAATCCTAGTAATGAAGACCTTCATCACTGCTATCTATCTATCTATCTATCTATCTATCTATCTATCTATCTATCTATCTATCTATCTATCTATCTATCTATCTATCGATTGATAAATATATGCATGAATGTTCAGCTGCTCAGCACATGAACTGCAAAATGCTTATTTTAAGCCACAAATTAATGTATTTTCTATTATTGCAAACTGTTGAATTCCAAATTTCTTGGAAAGCTTTACTTTGTACCATAAATTAAGCAAGAAATAAGAACTTTGCAAGAGTTTTTCCTCAGGATGTCGCCTCACAATCCATTGACATGCATTGATTTTGTTGATGCTCTTCAATGCATAATGTGGCTCCTGCATGTGATTGTCAGTGCAACCAGCTAGCCTCGTCCTGTAGGTGTTTAAACCAGCCAAGGTCCTAAAAGAGTAGTATCCGTCATGTAAGTGGGCCAGGAAAATGAACAAATTACTTTTTTTATTGTGTAAAGGAAAGTGTCTTTGTGTCTGCGCTGACCTTCTGTACCTTTTCTCTCCATCGGCCCACCTCTCTTTGTTCCCGTCACGTCTTCCTGCAGGTTGTCCTTGTTTCCTGACATTAATCTGCCAGCTTCACCGCAGGTCCTCCCTGCTGCTTTGATTACAGACAGATCATCTGATGGAGGCGCTGACATGTGCAGCGTGACGAAGCAGCTAAGGTCAGGGCTCTTCCTCTGACCCTGACAGGGTTTGGTTCTGCACATGAACACCTGTCCACCAGAACCGTGGGTCTGTGAGATCAAGGCCGGCTCCCCTCACAAAGAATGAAATAACTGAATTCTTTATCTGCAACGTCACCAGGCAACTGCAGACCGTTTTAACATTTCTTAGCAACAACATTTAGCTTTGAGTATATTATTAATCATTACAAGCCTAAATAAATAAAACTCATTTTATTCACACAGAACAGGAACATATGAGTGTTAAAACTAAGTATTTGTATCATTTTTAGACAGAAAACAAAATTAAATTATATGGCTGCAACACATCTCAATAATATTGGATAAAGCTCTATCACGCAAAATACAACAACATTGCAAAGCTTTGCCATCTTCTCTGGGCTCATTTAAAATGGACTAATTTCAAGTAAAACACTGTTCTGTGAGTCAAATAAATCTGCATTTGATTTTTTTTTATTATTCACAAAAACCCTCTGTGCTAAATTCAACCAGGCTGTTTTCTAAACACTGTATTCTTTAGGAATACAGTGTTTAAAACATATTAGATAAAAATATTCTTCTAAATAAATGCAATAATTAATGAATAGTGAATAAATACTGAGTGAGGCGTCTTGTAAAACCATGACATCATGTAGGTTTAATTTGCTGAGATGAACAGTTGTTGAGATATTTGCATGTGAAGTAACAGGAAGTGATGTCAAAGGGGAATGTCTGCATGTAAACAGATTATTGCTACAATGGCTAACAACACAAACTGTAGAGAATAATTTGATGTTTCTTCACATTATTGTGAGCCATTATCGAAGAGAGATGAAGAAGAGTTAAAGTTTAAATAGTTTTGTTTTAACACACAAAGACCAAAGATTTGATTTTATTGATGAGTTCCCCTTTGATGTCACTTCCTGTTTCACTTTGTCTGAGACAAATTCAAATGAAAATAGGCCAGTTATGTGACAAAATGGGTAAAATCATGTGTATTAGGGCAATTTTCTTATGTATAAAGATATTTTCTTTGACTATATGCATCACAGGTACTTTATGGTTTTTCTTTAAATCAAGTTTTACCAAACATGTCAAACAAAGAGAATTCTGACTCTGCAGTTCTTCCTGTTCTTGCATGAATTCTCTGTTTCAGCTGATCCCAGCCCTCACGTGCCCCATTAACTCCCTTATTCCCAACATTTCCTCCTCAGTTTGACTTTTTGACATTACCTCCGTGGAAGCATGACACACCCATTGTTCAGCCACACACACACACACACACACACACACACACACCCTCCTCAGCTTTATAAGTTGCCTGAATGGGACGGGTTTTCCATCAAGTGAGGGTCTGAAAGGGAAAGCAGAGCAGCTGCAGGGAGACTTCACGAAAGCTGCAGAACATCAGCGCTCCGGTGTGTGTGTTTGTGTGTGTGTGTGTGTTCAGGATGTGGCGTGTCGTGTTTGTGCTCGCCACCGTCGGCTCAGCTCTGTGTGGGAATGAGATTGAGTTTGCGGAGAGCTCTGAAGACGACTACGACAACCAGATTTTCCTGGAGCAGCAGGAGGGTGAGTGTTTGTTTGTCTGCTTGTTTGAACAGATGGATCATTGGGAAGAAAGTGTGGCTGGTTTCTACAGCAACAGTTAAAACGTGTCATCAAATAACGTCCTTATAACATCTTGCATCTTTAAGCAAATTAAACCTTTTTTTATTTTTTTATTTTTTGGTCATTACACAAAACTAAAGACCTACCCTTCACCTTTTATGTCAGAATTTAAACTAAGATGATCTTTTTTAAGTGTTTACATTTTTTAAAACTAAATTATACACAAACTCACATGACTTGAAAAGTTTTATGCTCAGTTTGTGTTGTGATGACTCTTAACTACAACCACAACAGATTTTAGCTCATTACATGGTAATATGCAGGGTTATAGCTATTTTGTGTTGGCTGATCTTGAATAGTTGTGGCAGCCGCCTTAAACTGGACTGACTCCAAACCTTAATCAGTTACAGATGTACATCCGATAATTACTTTCTGAAAGTTTAAATTAATTTAGGGCTGCAACGATATAGAAAATTTACAATTTGGTTTAATACTTTATTAGTGTCACGGTTTGATATTTTTTCAATAAAAAGAGAAATGTCCATTCTTAACTTGTAATTTATTGAAATTAATTATAAACATTAGTTTAACCTCAAAACTACAGTTTTTAAATTAAATGTTGCTGAAACAGCAAGTTTCTCAGTGGATCTGCGCTCGACAGTGCAGCCTAGCTGAAGTAGCCGAACGCAGATCCACTGATCAATCAACACGGAGCATCTTCAGAAGAAAAGCTTATAAAAATAATTTTAAAAATCTGTATTGTTCCATACATAGTGTGTACTGAACGGTTCAATACAGATACATGTATTGTTGCATTACTTATCAAAATCCATCAGGTGGTGCCTGAGATATTTCGCTAACAAACAGGGTTGACTCCAAACTGTTAATGCTAAAGTTTTAAACAAAAATCCTGTTTATTAAGTAGCACTTAAGAATACGTGTTGAAATAAACCTTCACCTACAACGACAGGTAATTGTAGCTCAGTATTTATAAAACTGAATGAGTTGTAGCCATATTTGTGTTTTCTAAAGTCAGTTGATTGTGACAGCCATTTGAATTGGATTGGCTCCAAAAGTTAATCAGCTGTAAAAATACATCAATTAAAGATTTTATGAAAGTTTCATCAAAATCTATCCAGTGGTTCATGAGATATTTTGCTAACAGACAGTGCTGACCCTAAAAGCAAAGGCCGCAAAGATGTTGTGCAAAGTGTAGCACTCAGGGAATGTGTTGTATAAGACTTTCAGCTACAAACACAGCAAATTTTACCACAATATCCATAAAACCGACTGAAATGTAGCCTTTTTTGTGTTGCATGAGTTTGCTTATCTGTGGTGGCCATCATGAATGGGACAGGCTCCAAAAGTTAATCAGCTGTAGATATACATTTAACAAGTTGTTTCTGGGATGTTCTTTAAAATCCACGCAGCAGGTCATGAGATATTTTGCTAACAGACAGACACACTGGCCATAACGCTCATGTGAGGGTTTGGTTTGAAATGTAGCAGCTGTAGCAGAGGATAGGATCATGTAACCTTTCAGCTACCTCCTGCAGGATTGCATAATCAGTGCAGCCCCTTGTGGTTTGTGCTCTGCAGGGGACCCTCTAAGCCGCGCAGACCTCTCCCACTGGGACAAGCTTTTCATCGCCCTGGAGGACTCCCACATGAGGCAGAACGTGCTGCTGGAGTCTGCGGAGCGCTGCTGCGGGGAGAGGAGCCAGGTGGACGCGCTGCTGAAGGAGACCTTCCGGCAGTACGCGCCCAGCCTGGTGTCGGTGTGCAGGGCCCAGGCGGAGCAGGCGGGCCTCAGGCTGCGGGACACCCTGGTGCAGCTGGGCAGGGACGGGGCAGAGATGGAGGCGAGACTCAACGCCACCCTGGAGCTGGTCCTGCAGAGCAGGTACGAGGAGATGGCTCGACTGAAGAGGCTGGAGGAGGCCGTCGCCTCTCTGTCTGCAGGCGGCTGGTGGAGCCCGTCGGGGGTTAGGCCTCTCCCGTCTGGCCTGGAGGAGCAGGAGATGACTCCACCGGGGGACCCGGACACGACCACCAGGCGGCAGAGGGTTCGCCTGCAGCTGAGCGAAGGGAGGGAGCAGGCAGGAGTGTCGAGGGAGACCAGAGGAGACGCATGAATAATCCAGGATAAGAGAAAATATATAAAGGTGGACAGGGATGCTTGATTTTTAATTATTTTTATACAAATTTGCTTATTTTTTCTGCTAAGAATAAACTTTAACACTTCTAAAATTATGGGTTTGTTAAAATGAGTAAAAAAACAAATCAAATACACAACCAGAACACCATGGTGGAAAATGCTTCCTCCCTCCTCCCACACCATGAGTAATCATCTCATTTTCTGCACTTTCATTTGTCTGAGGTTAAGTCTGTCTTTTATAACGTGTTGGGCAGGTTTCTCCTCCTAATTAGCTGCTTTAAGAGTGTCTGAATGTAAAAACTCATGTTAGTCACAGTGTTGATGATGTATGAGGCTTTGCCAGAACTTCATTACACTGTCGCCCATCAGGCTAGCTGCAGAAACACACAGGGGGTTATGGGTGCAGATACTCTGCTTATGTTTGACAGATAAGTTCCTCAATACCCTGCTTAGCTGTTTTTAGAAATACGTTTTGTACAGCCCCCAACTTTAAAAATAATATATATATTTTTTTTAAGTTGGGACTTGGTGTAAATGTGAATAAAGACGATGCTGTTCTAAATGTTCAACGGTCCTGAGTCGTCTTTGTTAGATGTTTTGTTTCACGGTTCATCAAATGTTTCCTATTATCCTGGACTCTTCTATTATAAAGCCCTGTAATAGAAATATGCAAGACCTTCACTGAAAAGCACCTCATCTGGTTGGGAGCATGTTCTGCTTTTTTGCATTGACGTTCTTTCCAAAATGAATTATGCACCCCCATACCATCAGAGAAGCCTTTTGCCTTCTTTTGCAACTGAGTTTGACACCTCTGCCTCCAAAGGTCTTATTCAGGTGTATACGTTTATAAATTAGTGTTTAAATTAACTATATATATATATATATATATATATATATATATATATATATTAAACTTACAATTAACTCTCACAAACAACATGACTGTATTTTATGATTCCTCGCTTGTCTTTCTTGTTTGTCTGTTTTCTCCATTCGTTTGTCCGTCACTAATGTTGGTTTTAATGAAATTCATCCACTGATTCATGAAATACTGTACTAACAAACACACAGAGGCAAAAACATTAATGCCCACCTTCCCCTTTCTGTGGCAGGTGATAATAAAGTGGTGACAACAGCGCTCTCTGAGAGATTTTATTATAACATATAGTCACTGTAACAGACAACAAAATATTGGCACTTTCCCAAAAGCAAAAAACAAGAATACAAAACAGATGAAGCTCCAGTAGACATTTATGTCTCTTATGTACAGTGATTCGACCAATCTCGTAAAGGAGACGGTGTGGACAACAAGAGGGCAGGTGAAGGAGATCTATTTGATAGGAGACTCAAGAATCTCCTCGTACTCCTCCCTCTGACGCCGCCCACCCACTCGCGAAGGAAGCAGCTTCATGGCCACCAGCCAGCTGACGCTCAGCACGACCATGGCGTTCCCCACCACCTCGGGTGCAGCGGGGACAGAAGGAAGCACGGCCAGATGGAGGAGCATGGCGACAGGTACCTCCAGGCTCTGCGAGGCGGAGACCAGAGCCGGGTGGAGGCGGGTGAGGGCGTGAGTCATTCCCAAGAAGGCGCCCACGGAGCAGGCTACCAAACCCAGGATGACGCCCCAGGCTGGAGCGCTCGTCGGCCAGGACCAGCCCTCCTGGAGCAACACCAGAGTCGCCGGGGTCAGCAGGCACCCAGTCCAGCTCACCATGAACAAAGCAGTGCCGACTCCAATCCTGTCTTTCAGTGAGCGATACCCGACCAATGCCAAGGCCATCCACAACCCTGCGAGGGCCGAAAGAGACCATCCAAATGCTTCCTTCCAGAACGCAACCGGGTCAACTGGTGAATCAGAAAAGCTCTCGTCTGTGGTGGGAAGCAACAGGAGCCCCAAACCGCACAGACCCGCAGCCAGGGTTATCCCATCAGCCAGTCCAAGTCTTTCCTCCAGGAGCAGGAAGGCAAGGGTCGCGGACAGCGCTGTCGTTGCAAGGCGCCACGTTGTTGTGCTGTTTCCAGGGGAGACAAAGGTTAACGAAGCGTAGGCACAGCAGAGGGCGAGGGAGTAGGCTATTCCGTAGCAGACCAGACGTAGTCGGTAACCCTCTGGTCCGAAAGGGTTCTCGCCCCTGTGCAGAGGCACGGCCAGGGACAGGAGTTGTACGACGGACCGCACTAAGAGGAGGAACAGGGGTCCGAGGCCGAAGCGTTCCGAGGCGAGGCGGGTCAGCGCAATCAAACAGCCATGCGCCAGCGCCGCGCCGAGCAACCCCAGCCAGGTGAGCCGAGACGCAGACACCGAAGCCTCGCCAAAACTGGCCAACTGTTCCCCTACCCCTTTCCCCGACCCCTTTACTGCCTTGGCTGCCCCATCACCCGCCTCTCCCCCTCCGGTAGGCTGGAGTTTATGGGGTGCCTCCTTTTCTTTTTCCTTAGAGCTGAACAGCGTCAGCGGCCACTTCCTGCTTTCAGTCAGTTGTTTTCTGTCTGACGTCTCCTCCACGAAGGAGCCGAAGTCCTCAAAGGATGGAGCGTCATCGTAACCTTCATCGCCCGGCTGGGGGAAGTGAGTGTGTACTCCAGGCTGGGGGGCGTAGGGGGTCTGTGTGGCATACTTGGCTGTGACTGTATGAGGATGGATCTTCACTCTCTTCTTAGATCCACTCAGCAGGTGAGTAGACTCCATTGTATAGCCTTTGGATTGATGTGTACCTGAAAGAGAAACAAAACACTTTGAACACGAGGAATGAATATCACGTCGAGGGTCACCAATTGAAAATACAATAAAACCTGAATCAGGCAGAAGAAACTGGTCCAGTACTTAGAATTGAATATTAATTTACACACATAGTTTATCACATCACAGCACTGTGGTCCATTCACTCATAGCCTCCATCTGACTACAAAGACCTGAGCTACGTGTATATTATATTCGAGCCAAGACACGCCTCCATGAAAAATAAGGATGTTCCTTCTCCTATCGGGTGACTTAGCTGCTGGACATCAGTTCCTCCAACATTATAATATAAAAACATCAGGTGGATGTGTGATGTTTAGTGTAAAGCATGTGTAAATAATAAATAAAGACTTGTTAATTTTTTATCTAACTGTTTACAGAAAATGATTACAATCAATCACAAAGTATAAAATTAGTGTATATCTGAAATTCAATTAATGAATCACAAAATATCTAACACCACTATGCCAGAGATTTAGACCTGTTTTCTGCCTACTACCTTGAAAATAATAATGATATGGATGATAAGCTATTTCACAAGATGTCACAATCAGAGTATGTGTTGTGAATGACTCTCAGCTACGACATCAAATTGTAGCTCAAAATCTGTAAAATTGATCAAATGATTAAGTGTTGAATTGAATTGATTGGCTGTGGCTGCCATATTGAATTGGATTAAGTGCAAGCAGGGGTGCCGCCAGGAATTTTGGGCCCTGTGACAAAAAATCCAATTGGGGCCCACCTGCGCAGCTGCTCTCACCACATCTTTAGAATCTAATGCTTTATTCACACTGCAGGTCTTAATGTATACTTAAATAATTATCTGACATAGTAGTTTAGTTCAGTGTAT
>JAUBOC010000002.1:944924-955223 GCA_032275365.1 Anablepsoides cearensis
TATATATAAAGATTTGGTCAACAATCAGCACACAGTCACAGCTGAAAGACAGATAAACCTGTGGAACGCTACTGTAACCAGGGTAACTGCACGAAGTCTCGCGTGATTACCATTCCTATCGAGAGAATTGTTGTGAGGAAAAGTGGAAAACCGAATGATTGATGCACATGTAAAACGGCAAGTTAGCTATGTTTCGGTCACTGCTCGCCAAGCATTACAGGAAAACGAGTGGAAATAAGAGGATTTTGGATCGCGGGTTGCATTTTGCACTTCTAACTGAGGGATAAGGGGGCCCGAGGAGGGTTAGTGTTACGGTTAATTCTGCGATAGCTAATTTGGCTGGAAATGCTAACGCTAGCTCGTTAGCTTTGTTTACATCAAGTGCGCGCCTGTTAGGTAATTTCCAACCGAGCAAATTTGTGACGCTAGCAGCATCTTTGCCCTCAACTGATCACTATTACAGAAACACAGTCGGATTGGTAAAATAAACTTCTATGGCTATTTTCGACCATCGGTTATGTGAAACATTTGGCTGATAATTAAGCTATCATTAGCTTTATGATGCTAACAATTTCATCATCATGGCTCGCTCGGCTTATTTTTTAGCCCATATGTTGGGTCAGGGTCGTGCGTTTTGTCACATAGCTGGCAACTGATGGACTTTTAAATTGCATTTCGAAAGAACTCAGTAAAAGGCAACGACCACACACACCGAGGATGCTAACTTGAGCTAGCTCCTGCTGCGCTAGCTAACGTTGTGCGCGTTATTGACACCGCTTTCATTGTGATCGCTACTTGCATTGTGTCAATAATTTATCATGGCATTCTGAGTCGGCATACTACAGTGATTATTTTTGCATCACCAAGCCGCTTTTTTTCCTCCTACACCCTCCCGAAGGTTGACTTTTTGCTGCGTGCGGCTGGATTTAGCCCCCCGGACAGTGTTTTTTTTCTCTTAAAGCTGGGAGACAAACCGCTATGAATCCCGTGAATGCAACCGCTCTGTATGTGTCTGCCAGCCGGGCAGTGCTGCAGTGCGACCCGCGGCAGCCTCAGACTTTTGCAGAGATGTACAAGCAGCTACCCTTCTTCCGACAGTCCCTGGCTTGTCTCGTCTGTGGTAAGCATCCCGAACAATCAATGTGTAAAAATAGCGAGAGTGTTGTTTTTTGCAAACCCCGACCCCGATTTGTTTTGATACATTTGAAATGCATTGTATTTTCAGTCTCTGATCACTTGCTTGTTATTCGTTTTGACTGGAATATCTGTGGGCGTGCGTGAGTTTGCAGCAGCTTTCACGATTTCTCGCGTTTACAACTGCGGTCTCCTTAGCAACCGAGGCTGTCCTCCTGACAAGACAGATGACTCGTGTGTTGTGCTCGCGCTGCTCAACCATGTGGTTCCTATTCATGCTTTATTTACTCTGACTCTCTAATGCTGACGCAGCTTACATTAGAGTACGAGCAGTTCTCATAAACACAACGTTTGTGACATAAGCTAATTTGTTTTTGGTCATGGTTGTTTATGCTTTTATTTATGGAAATATCTGATCTGTTTTTGCTAGTTTAGAAATATGGCAGATAAAGTTATTAAACTTGCTTTTCTTAATAAACAAATAATTGTCTGAAAAACAACCTTTTTGTGAAAAAGGACAAAGAATTGTATTGCAAATTATTAAATAAAAAATAGAATGTTATTCTCTGTTATATCTATGGTGCATTTTAGGACTGGACAATAAATCAGTAATATATATTGTGATAGACAGGTAAATAATATTTTTAAATGTTGATCATTTCACTGAATCCCACAGCATTCTGGGGGATGTAGGTAGGCAGATGAAATGCTTTATTAGCTGGACCTCTCACAGCCCAGCTAAGCAAGGTTGATGGCATCAAACTCACTCAGTTGATTATCTAGCAACAACCTGTTGAGTAACATGCACAGCAGTAGTTTCATGTTTCACCACAGTGCCTTATATCTGCTTGAATAAAATAAAAATAAAAAAACAACGTGGTGGGAAAGAAGAAAATGAGGCAACAGCTCGAGAGAACTAGATAAAAGGGGAAAGGTCACAGTTTGACAAAAAATAATCAGGCTTATGTCTCCTGGTCCTTATTTCAAATAGTAAACTAATCAGTTATTATCAATCCCAACTGATAGAAGTGTTTATATCTTGATACATTTGTCAGTCATATATCATGCAGCCCTGTGCATTTTGAAAAAGTTTAACCCAGTTAGGGCTGCCACGATTGGTCGATTAGTCGATGACTAATCGATTATTAAAATAGTCGACGACTAATTTAGCAGTCGATTAATCGTTTGTTTGTTTTTTACTTTGTTTTTCTCTCCAAACTACTTTGACACCTTCCACTGTCAAATCTGCCTTTCTGTGTTTGACACACATGCACAGTAGTGTTAACAGGGGCAGGCTGTGGACGTCACAAGACATGATACAGACAGGCTCTGGTATCATGGCTACCTGACAACAGAGCTCAAAAGTGTGGGATCATTTTAAGAAAATGAAAGAGAAACCTGTGCAATGTAAAATCTGCAAGACAGAACTTGCCTTCCACTGCAATTATTTTTAGTTAGCATATAGCTAAAATCTAATAATGGTTATGTAATAGCAGCTGCATTCTGGTGCGATAAGATATTATATTCAATTAACGTATGAACCGATTAGTCGACTTATTGAAAAAAATAATTCGTGATTAGTCGACTATAAAAATAATAATTTGTGGCAGCCCTAAATCAGACACGTGAAGAACCTCAGAGAAGATGTTCAGGTGGAAATATAAGAGTGAATCAGAGTCAAGTAAGACAACTGCTTATAATGAGGGATCAGGCTTGACAGAGAAGAACCATAAAAACACTGATTTGCAGAACATTTGCTACCTGTTCAACCTGACTTATCTTTTTAATCTGCATAATTGACTCATCAAATCTGAGTGTAAATATGTACCAGTACATCTTAGTTGTCAGGCGTCTCGATACCAAGCAGCTCATTTGTTGTTGACTAATTTTATATCTTTGCCTGTTTACACACATAAAGGCCTGTAGTAGTGGCAGCCATTCATACATTTTGCTTACACAAATGTAAATTGTAGGGACACATTAATCACTAATATGGGGGGGAAAGTTCAGATTTTGTTTGTTCATTAATTTGGTTTTCAGCAGACTTAATGACTTTGAAATAAATAACATTAAAATAAACATTGAAGGTAAACCATTAGTGAATCTGACATCATTGTGTGTGAGTCATTATATTAGTTTGACTGAACTGATCAGATAAGTGAGAATGGATTGTTTAAATGTTGTTTAAATATTAACTTTATAGTTGTTACATTGGTGGTAATAACAGTAAAGTTAAAGCTCTGTGTGATTAATGTACTTAGTGTAAAAGTCTGCCCTTATGGTACCGTTAGCTGAGCTAATAGACTGTATCATAAACACTGTGCCTTTTTAAAAAAGATCATTTCTTTTCTGTTTTAGGCAAACTACTCCAGGATCCCATCTCCCCGACACACCCAGAGTGTCAGCATTACGTCTGCTCGGGCTGTAAAGGCCAGAAAATGCAGATCAGGCTGTCGTGCAGTCGCTGTAAGGACTACTCCTGTTTCCAGGAGAACAAGCAGCTTTCCCTGCTGGTGCAGTGCTACAGAAAGCTCTGCCTCTACGTAACTCACTCGCCACTGCTGCAGTCAATCAGCAGCCACGTCGGAGGCTCTCCAGAGGTCATGGCCTTGCTGGAAGAGGTGCTAACGTCCCACGAAGCGGAGACGGAGCCGGACGACCCGGGCTGGCTGCAGGAAGACGGGAACCTGTCTGCTCCCGAGTCTCTCACCCCCACAGAGGCCCCGCCTGTTCCCACCGAGCTCTCAGCTGCTCCCCAGAGCTCCTCCTCAGACCCTCCGTGTTTCAACGGGCGCCAGGAATGCAACGGAGACGCGCTGGAGGATCTCGATCCCTCTTCCCCAGAGCTGGAAGTCTGTGAACTGGTTGAGGAGCAGCAGCATGCAGCCGTAGCTGTATCTGATGCCGCTTGTGGTGGTTTGGAACTGAGTCTGACCGCTGGACCTTTAACGCCGACGCCAGGCACTGTGTGCTCACTCAGGGGTGGAGAGTCTTGTAACAGGGAGCTGGAGGAGGGAGAGGTGTTGCTCCTCAGTGTAGAGGAGGTCTTACAGACATTAGATCCCCTTCAGCCCGGGCGAGACTCTCTTCATTCGCAGCCAGAAAGGATACACACACACATAGCCACGGACAGAGCACACACTCACATGTACCTGCAGCTGGACGCAGCCCACAACTACACACAGATTCAAACTGGCAGGACTAACACAGTGGCAGGTCACGGTGCTCACACACAAGCATCTTCCTTCGAGCCTTCGGCAGCCTCCAAGCCCCCACCGATCCGCCTTAACCGCAAGCGCTCCCGGTCCGAGAGCGACCGGGAGCAGGTGAAGCCCCTCCCCATCGTCTCCATCCTGCAGGGCTCCCCGTATTTACACACTCCGGCCTCCCCCCACACACTGCACACAAAACTACCTACACCTTCCATAACGGTGCCGGCGCACACGTACTCCTCCCTTCCCAACGGCGTGCTCTCCAAGCCCAGCCGCCCCCCACAGAACCACAGCAAAGGTGCCAGGAAGCACGTGGAGCAAAGCCCGAAGAAGCCCCACGCCAAGCCTCGCAGCGGCGGAGGGTCAAAGACCAAGGACCGGAGCAAGGAGCAGCGCCTGCTGTCAGGCTGCCTGCTGCCCACACCTCCTGTTAGGCCTCCTTACAAGAAGCCGGTGGAGAAGAAGGGCTGCAAATGTGGCAGGGCCACTCAGAACCCTTCAGTTCTGACCTGTAGGGGGCAGCGCTGTCCCTGTTACTCTAACCGCAAGGTGAGACCATCACTGTTTCTGTATTACAATACAAACTAACTCTGTTTATTCTTCACTTTTTATGGTTACACCATACTGTGATGAGTAGTTTTTATTTTTATTTAAGATTTTATTCATTTCATTAAAAACAAAACAAATTCTATAAACAATAGAAGAAAAAAATACAAATAAAATAAAATGCAAGGCAGTAGAAAGATTTAAAATATCTTATATCTGCCCCTTTTTACCCAAGAATAAATTCAAACAATAGTAATTTACATAAAATTGTGCATCTATTATTTGTATTATTATGTTATTTAAAAATAAATTTAATTTAGTTAGAAAATGTGTTAAATGGCAGGTGCTACTTAAAGAACAATCATTTTCATCAGTGCTGCTACATTTCAAAAAGTAAAATCTAACAATGTATATTTGATTTTTTTTTTTTTTTTTTTTCAAAACTAGCATATGAATGCTGAGTGCTTGGATTATTATTAAAGCTAAAAGAAGAAGAACACTAGCTAAATAAGACAAAATGCTAGCTAAAAGCTAAAAGTAGTAAAACACTTAAAAAGCTTAAAGTAGTGAATGGAGAGCTAAAGCTAAAAATAGCAAAACAGTACCTAGTACCTACAAAATATAATAACTAAAAACAATAAAATGTTTGCTAAAAGTTCAAAGTAGCAAAAGGCATGCTAAAAGCTAAAAATAGAAAAAGGGTAGCTAAATGCTAGGGGTGCAACGATACAGAAAATTCACGATTCAGTTCGATATTTTTTCGATACAAAAAAGAGAAATTTCCATGCCCCTTTTAACTTGCAATTTATTGAAACTAATAAACATTTGTTTAACCTAAAAAGTCCAGTTTTTAAATTAAATACTGCTAAAACAGCAAGTTTCTCAATGGAGCCGCGCTCGAAAATGCAGCCTAGGTGGAATAGTTAACACAGATCATCTTCAGAAGACGAGTTGATAAAATACATTTAAAAAATCTGTATTGTTCAATACAAGTGTGTATTGAACGTAAAGCACTGCTCGATACGTTTCGATACGGGTACATACTGTTGCACCCCTGCTAAATGCAGCAGAGCAGTAGCTAATAGAGCATTTAGGCTGAAGCAGTTCTCAAAGTTTTAAACAGAACTGAGGAGGTCTCAGTGTATTTCTATGGGGAAAATGTTTGTGAATAAAGTGAACTATTTCAAAAACAAAAGATAGCACTGTCTCCTGAATGAGCTGAACTTCTTGAAATATGTCTAAAACAACACAAAGTGAGCAGAAGCAGATGGATTGCAAAAGCTGTATAGGAAGAAAATAATAATAATATAGTGAAAGTTGCTCAGTCGTCACACAATAAGGTTTCATTTTGCAAAAATTAGTTATTTTTTTATTTGGAAACACTTCACAGCATTGGTGAGGGTTATTTCGTGTCTCTTTGATCAGGCCCTTTCAGAAAGTTGTGATGTTGTGATTGTAACCTTTGCCTGCAAGATGAAAACAGCACTTTGTCAGATTTTACCGCTAAAATTTGTTTAAATCTTGAAACTGTTCAGCATAACAAAAAAGCGTTTTGCTGAATTCATGGAGGGTAACGTTGTCCTCTCCCGTCCTCTCAGGCGTGCCTGGATTGTATCTGCCGTGGCTGCCAGAACTCCTACATGGCCAACGGTGAGAAGAAGCTGGAGGCTTTCGCCGTGCCGGAGAAGGCCTTGGAGCAGACGCGACTCACTCTGGGCATTAACCTGACCAGCATCACGGCAGCCGCGGCGCTCCGCAACCCGGCGCCCACCAGCATCCGCGCGAACACCCTCCTCAACGTCGCCACTGCTACGGGGGCTCCGGTGACCACGGCCTTCCTGTCCCCCAGCCCCCCGCAGGACCCCAGCTACGAAGACAGCCTGGAGCTGCTGATAGGCTGATCGCTGGGTCTGTGAGGGGACAAACCTGCACCGCTTCCTTCACGGGGGGAGGGAAGGCGGCGCACGGCAGCTATGGGTCTATCATGTTCTGTAACCTGCTCTTTTTCTTTGTTGGAAGATGCTGAGTAGTAAAACTAGCATGGGTGTGCCAAAGCCTCCTGTATTGTGCCTATGTGCCGGTGTGTTGTGCTGCCAGTCTGTAGTTACTTCATTTCAAGGATGTTCATAGACGACAGACAAACCTAAGAGGCAATAGAAACCCAGAACAGGTTATTCTAGTATGTGTATGCTTGTGTGGATATTCTTATTTCTTCACATTCGGTGCAAAATGTTAGCATCTGCAACCTTGTCTTTATCAAAGCTGCAGCCGTTGGACTAACTCCTCACATGTTCAGTTTAATTAATGGTTGGTTCTGTCCCTTCAGTACGAGCACCGTCAGCTGGTTTTCAACTTGTCTGATGATGTCAGAGCACTCATCTGGTGCTACGGTTTGAGTGGGTGCGTGAGATTAACTCTAATATTAGAGATATCATAAGCTGGATTGGTAAAATAACATAAAACTCCTCTTGTTTATCACAGCAATAGCAACAAGGAGCCCGCTAGCTCCGGTTGTTTACACTTTTATCATTACAGACTATAAACATTATATGATTGTACACAGTTATGTGGAAAATTAAACTGAAGCCATAGGTTGTCATGAAAAAGAAAAAAAAGATATCCTTTAACCCCCCCCACACACACACACACACAAACACATAAATTTGACTGATCAGAAACTTGAAGCTTATTTTTGATACTGTTTCCGATTTGTTACCAGTGTCTCGTTTTCTCCAATCACAACAAAGTCCTCCAATATTTCCTGAGGCTGCGTGTCGTCCGTGTTGGTGTTTACCGTCTCAGCTGTAACGTTCATGATGTTTGTCAGTACTGGTGACCAAAAACAAAACAAGAGAAAGACTGAATCAAGAGCGGACTCTGGTGGATCACAAACACCTCAGCTCTCCAATCCTGAGTCAGGAAGTAGCCGGTGAAGTAGAGTATGTTCAGCAGATATGACTTCTCTTCCTCTGTGTATGATTCAAATATGTATATTTTGTTTGGGCATTACTTGAACCCTGAGTTTTTTTTTTCTCTCTCTTTTTTATTTTCTAATCTAAAAACAAAATCTTGTTTGAGTGACTTGCTGAAACATTCACTGCCATATTATGGAGATATGTAATACAACATGAATTAAAAAATAGTTTTTTACTTTTTCAGCTTTGTGTCTTTTTGAGTGCGTGGGCTGATGTTGGGTGGGATTACTTAACACATGACTTGGTCTTAAGTCCAGAGGTCTATAAAATAACTAAGTAAAAGTAAAATTACATGAACAGAATGACTGGTAAAAATAAATTTCAAAGTAAAAGTACTTTTACACACTCCCATCTGAAATTGTTGAAATTAATTAAACCAAACTGGTTCCACTAAGCCAGGTTAAGTAAATTGAGCAATATATGTATATTCATGACTTTCAGTAAATTCAACACTTTTTTAAGTGCATAAACATCTTTCATGATGAGTTCGAACAGATTTAATTTAGTAAGGAGTCACTACATTTAAAGTGCTTGTGACATGAAGTTTTTTAAATACATATAAAAGCATTATTGGAAAGATAATATTGCAAAAATTATTTCTCACTGCTGAGATGAGCAGTTGTTGAGATATTTGCATTTGAAGTAACAGGAAGTGATGTCAAAGGGGAATGTCTATGGATTAGAGCATTGATAAACTGGCTAAGGACACAGGCTGCAGAGAAGAATTGGATGTTTCTTTAGATTATTTTGAGCCACTATCAAAGAGAGATGAAGACGAGTCAGAGTTCAAATGTAATTTCAATAAACGAAAACTAGAGTTCTCTTTCTTAAATAGTTCCCCTTTGATGTCACTTCCTGTTTCACTTTGGCTGATCCAAGTTCAAAAGAAAATATGCTATTTTTGTGACCAAATGGGTAAAAATCTAATTTTATGCAAGGTTTCTGTGTTTTATTTGATTTTTTTTGTATTTGATGGATAGGCATGTCACAGGCACTTTAAATTAAATAAAGAAGTATCATTTTTAGCTTTAAAATGTAACAAAATAAAAGTAAAAGTAGCTATCTAAAAATAATTGGTTGTCACATTGAGTGGTAAAATTACAAATCCTCAAAAAAAAAAAAAAAACCTACCGAAGTAACAAAGTAATAAACCTCTGCTTAAATCAGACTCGAGTCCTTAATATGACTTTAGACTTGACTTGGACTTTTACATCAATGACTTGGGACTTGAACCTGCTTACTTAAAAAGACTTGGTATTTTACCCAAAATCTAAAGTTTATTACTGTTTATAAAGTGGGCCCCATTAATTCATTTCATATTAAAAGCAAACTGTTCATCACACTCTACATATGTGTGAGCTGCAGCACAGCAAATCAAATTAACCAGATTTTTTAAAATAGAAAAGTACAGTTTAAAGGAGGACTATTTTTACAGCTAAGCTTAAAAAAAGGTGCAGCTTTAAGATGATCTTTCAAATATTTTGTAAGTAAAACTGCATGTTTCATCACGATCTGAGATAATATTGGAATTACCAGTGCTAATCCCAAACTAAGCTAACCAGAGCTGAAAACTGGTATAGTAAGAACAACCTTTGATAAATTCTGAATGCTAAATAAAAATTCAAGATGGTTGCCAGAGATCATTTGAAACTGCAATAATTCGAACATTTTAAAACATTTTGTGCTAAAGCTTGGTGTGGTGGTAGTGAAGAACAATCTCCATCACATACTGAAGCCAAATCAAAATCCAAGATGGCCACCACAGCTAAAATGCAAAATTAACCATAACTCTCAGCCATTTTTAGAACCATATTTGGCTGAAATTTGTGATGATAGTAGATAACAGTGATCTCCAACAAACAGTAAATTCAAATCTTTATTTAAATTGGACGACATGAGGCAAGCCCTTTAATAGTTTCTACACAAACGATTCTAGTTTGTTTTTTACTCTTTGGAAATACTAACAACAGCATGGAAACACATTCTGCTGTTACACTTGATTTTTATAGTTTAAATATGAATACAGCTGTAAAAATTAATAAAACCACAACAGTCCCCATTACTTCACCTTATCTCTGAGCTGGAAATGTCCCTGGATTTAGTTCTAGTTATCACTTTAAGGTCACTACGGAAGCGTAGAGCTGCCACATCACATAAAATTATTTTTAAACTGGATCTCGTTATAACGAGAAAACTCTCTTGTAAAAACGAGAAAACTCTCTTGTAAAACGAGAAAACTCTCTTGTAAAACGAGAAAACTCTCTTGTAAAACGAGAAAACTATCTTGTAAAAACGAGAAAACTATCTTGTAAAAACGAGAAAACTCTTGTAAAAACGAGAAAACTCTCTTGTAAAAACGAGAAAACTCTCTTGTAAAAACGAGAAAACTCTCTTGTAAAACGAGAAAACTCTCTTGTAAAACGAGAAAACTC
>JAUBOC010000002.1:959331-970211 GCA_032275365.1 Anablepsoides cearensis
AATCTGAATTTTAGAAGTGAAATTTAATTATGGAACTGAAAGAGAAAATAGTCAAATTGAAGTTTTAATAAACCAAAATACAATTTCAAAGCTAATTAATTCAGATACAAAACTTTAAATTCAGTTTAAAATAATTAAATTCAGTTTCAATTTAGTAAAATTCTTCTTCAAACCAAAGCATTCAATTTCAAATTATGCACATTCAGATACAATCTGAGCAATTCAAATTAAATTCCTGCTGGCACAAGATTTATCCCATAGATCGCCCAAACCAGGGTGTCAGAATGGTATATGTTTATTAACCACAATTAAATTCACTCTATCCAGAAGGTGCCATATATCTGGTTAGGTTTCTGTTTTTGTCTTTCTTTCTTTTTGTTTGTTTGTTTTTTCTGAATGAAGACAAGCTGGAATAATAACAAGCCGAAGTGAAAAACAAACTGAAAACTGCATTTTTAAAATGCATAGAGTAGATGAAATTTAAAAAAAAGTAAAAAATACTGTTTGATCTTTCTCTTGATAGTCTGGTACAAGAATTATTATTCTTATTTTTATTTTCTTGATCTATGTTTATTTTTATTATTACTATCCTATTTCTACTATTATTGCTACAATTATATATTGTTTTGTGGATTGATGTATGTATCTGCTGCTGCTACTACACCTGAATTTCCCAGCGCGGGACAATAAAGGGCCGTTTCTATTCTATTCTATTTTTTATTTAGGTGAGTAGGTTATAAGACATTCTTTTGACCTGATGACATCAGCTTTACTGTGTTCAACTCTCTGCTTTTGTTCATCAATAGACAGGAATGTTTTGGCCAAGATCTGCAGTAATTTATCACTGATTATTTTTTATCTTGACCCAATACAGAGCCTGGAAATGAAGTCATTGCCTGTTGAAGATAGCATCTGTATGGTTTAACAGTATATATAGTCGGCCAGTAGAACACATTTAGACAGAGAGCTGAGCATTTCTGTGTTCCTGTTTACTGCAATAAACAAACTCAGTTGACCATCTATGTGACTTTATTCCTCATATCACGTATTTCTCTTTCTTTGTCAAAGAAATATTTCCACAATAAATATTACTACCTCTGAGGACGACGACCTGAAACATCCAGACAGCTCTACAATGGAATGGGTCAGCTCAAAGCATGTTCATGGGTCAGAATGGCAATGCAAAGTGTTGACTGGGGGGGCTAAATACAAATACACACTTTTTTAGATTTTTATTTGCAACAAACAATTGAAGTCGTGCACCATTTCCCTCCACTTCACAATTATTCCCCACTGATTTATAAAATCCCTGCAGAAAAGTGTTCATGTCGTGACAAAACGTGGAAAAGACGTTACGATCGTTTAAACAGAGGAGTCCAAACCTTCTGGATGTGGTGGTGGAGCTGTTGCGTAACCTGCCAACACGGGTCGTTTCTTTTATCCTCAGCAGGAGAATCCTTCAACTCCGAGTGCAGCTTTGCGTTAATCAGACACGACACACTGCTCCGCGAAAAGCTCTCCTGCATCTGTCAATGAACAAAAGACGTAAAAACTTTATGACTTTTGTCCCTAAAGTGAACTGTGGCCACAAGGCAACTCAGCCTTGGATTTTTAGTGAGAATAAAAAAGTAATATTCCAGGCTGGTCTTTTTATTTGTTTTTAACAGACTAAGACTATTAGCCAAACTATAGTTTCATAAAATGCTGTCATAGCAGATTATTTTAAAGGTTATTATGATTTCCTAAAGTTATACAAGTAGATTTTAAATTATATTAAACAATCATAATATAAATAAGCAGCAATAAAAAACCAACAGATGAGAAGTTTAATAAGAACAGGTTTATAGGCTGACTTTTTGTCTTGGAACATAAACATTTTTACAGAACTTATTAGTAGTTGAAAGTTCTGAGATAATCACAAGGTTTATAAATAGCTGTATACACATAACATAAACTGACAAAAAAATAAGTTAGCATTGCATAAATAAAAGTAGATTGCCCTCTGAACTGCATTCCTAAGTTAGCACTTGGAGTATAAGTTGAGGATGACTCTCAGCTACTACCACACCATCATTTAGCTCAGTATCTTTAAAAAACAATGGGATATAAACACGTTTGTGTCTGCTAAGGGTGGTGGCCATTTTGAATGAGATCGACTCCAAACGTTGATGAATGTTAGACTTACAGCAAGGGACCACTTCCTGAAAGTTTCATTAAAATCTGCCCTGTTCTGTGGGAGATATTTTGCTAACAGACAGAGTATCCTGCAAATACTTTAATGGAAACATTTGAAACAAAGGTCTCGCACTGCAAAAAGTGTCCATCTAACCAAGTTTTAAAATCTTATATCCAGCCAAAAAGTCTTTTAGATCTTATTTTGAGACTGATTTACTAAACAAGACTGATTCTGTCAGAATAATAATCTTGCTTTTAGATTATTTGTCTTGTTAGCCTGAAAATTTGACTCAAATTAAGTCAACATCTTCTGCCAGTGGAGTAAGAAAAATGTACTTAAGATTCCTGAAATAAGAAAAAAATTAGTCAAATTAAGTATTTCAAGAATCTTACCAAGTACATTTTTCTTAGCTGGACAGTTTTTGCAGTGTGTGGTGGTTAGTGCTCAGTAATGGAGTTGACACCAAGTTTTAGCTTAATGTTTGTAAAACAAAAACTACTTTTGTGTTCAGGTTCATAAGCTGTGGCAGCCATCTTTAACTGGGTTGAATCCAAAAGTTGTTCATGTTCATCCAATCGTTACTTTCTGAGAGTTTTACTAAAATCTGTAAAGAGTTTCACGAGATATTTTGCTAACAGACACAAACACACAGATATACATAATTTACATTATGCTGTAGGAGCTACATCTTTATGTGTTGTTCTTGTCATAATGACAGTTTAAAACTTTAGCTTTTGGAAAATGGTTCAAACTTAAAATATATTTTTATACATTGACAGTTAAATAAAACACGTTAATTATCATAAAACCTTTATTTCTTTTTTAGTAGAAAATCGAAACACTAGTTTGTTAGCCTGTCAATGAAAATCAGCGCAAATTAGTCAGCAATTAACTCTTGAGTGTTTCCAGGTGTGATTGATAGGGGCGGGGCTTCTGACAGCCAATTAAAACCAAGAACCTGACCGCGAGCCTTTACTGAGAGTTTTCCGAGTTGTTATAGGTTCAACATAAAAGCTGAAAACTTGTTGCTTTGTGTTTTGTTTCCTCCCATTGTTTTGCTTTTATCCACGACGTGAAACAGAAATTCCTGAAGCGCCGTCGCTATAAAACAGCTCTGACGCATTTACCCTGGTCATAACTTTATGAGCTTAAAATCTTTATCAGTATTAGTGCCCGCCGTTATTAGTTTATATTTTATAAAGAGGGGGTTCTTCACCCTCCACGTGCCGAAGCGAAACTTTGAACTGCATCAGCTGTGGCACGAGAGCGCATTAAACTCTTACCGTGTTCAGGACTTTGTTGAAGTACAAGAAGCTCAGGGCGACCGCGGCGGTCTGCAGGAGCACAGCTGCCAGGATGATGAGGCCGAGGCACTGCAGAGACAGGAGCAGAGCCATGTCCAGAGCAGAGCAGGCTCTGCCAGCAGTTTAAAAACACCAACAAGCTGCATGAAATAAATTTCACCCGCCTTTCTGCTGGAGGCACGGAGGAGTGAGGAGCTGCAGCCTGTAGGAGGAGCAGAGAGGAGGACTGAAGGCTTCCAGCTTCCTCAAGATGTCACTGTTATTAACCAGAGACTGTGGAGCAGCTGCTACTTCAGCTGAAACAACTCAATATGTCCATTGGTACATTTTCAAGTGTGAATACCTGTTGCTGAAAACTTTAGCTGAAAGCTGCTGAACTTAAGCTCAAAATATTTATTAGCAATACTGTTAATTATGAGTTCAGTTTGACGAGCTGAAATAAAACAAAACAAAAAAAAGCTTAACTTTGCACAACAATAGAAAAAAAGCAAAACTATAGCAGAATAAAAGCTAAAATAGCTGTATTTAGCTGAAAGCAACTGTAAGAAGCATAAATACCTTAAAATTATCAGAAAGAACTACAAAAAAGCAGAATAGCAGAAAGGAACAGAAATATAGCTGAAATTGTGGAAAAAGGCTTAAATTAGCAAATAAGTAGCTAAAATTGACACAAGAAATTTTAAAAAGAGCAAAGCAAGATAAAAATGTGTAAGGTTCAGTAAAGATTTAGAAACATTTTAAAGGATTTTTGGGATGTTGAAAAAAGCTATATTAATTTACAGTAGGAAAAAAGTAGCTGAATAAAGTGAGCATATTATCAGATTTCTTTTTCAGCTTCAGTATGTGATAGAGCTTGCTCTCAGCTACCAATACATCCATTTTTAAGACAATATCATTGACTGAGAAAAAGCCCTTTAAAACTAGCTTTGGTGGCCATCTTGGATTTTTTTTTTTGGCCCGGCTACTGTTCACTCTCAGCTATAGCCTACCAGTTTTTAAGCTCGTTATGGTGAAAATTGGCTGAGTTAAAGTCATTTGAAATTAGCTTTGGTGGCCATCTTGGATTTGTTTCGGCTGCTATTTGTGATAGAGCTAAATCTCAGCTACCAATATACTAATTTTTAGCTCATTATATCAACAATTGGCTGAATTAAAGTAATTTCAATTAAGGACTAGTAGTCATCTTGGACATTTTTTTTGTGACAAATCTAATTTCATCAGGTTTTAGCTTATTATATTAAACTGGCAGCATTGTCATTTTACTAGACCTATTTAATGTAATGTGTGACTTTTGGTCACCATGGTCATGACAAATAACCAAAAAAAGTAGAAGTAGACGAATAGCAGAAACAAGCAGTATTTTAGCTAAAATAGCAGAAAAAAAATCTAAAATTGGTATAAAAATAAGCTAAAGGTAGCAGACACGAGTTGAACACCAAGATTATGAAATGGTTGTAAAATTTTAAAAAATTAGCAGAAAAAGCAGCAGAAAACTACTAAAAAGTGATAATTTGTAGTAAAATAGCTAAAACAGCTGAAGTTTTCAGTAAAACAGCTAAAAAGTAGCTGGAAATGTTTTAATTAGCATAAGGAAGCATAAGGAGCATGGGTTTGCTGAACGTAGCAGAAATAAGTAGTATTAGCTACAAAAAATATGTATTTAGCTTAAAAAAGCTAACTTTAGCTAATAACAACTGAACATTAGCTAAAATTGCAGCAAATGAACACATCTCACATAAAAACCAGCAGAACTTCCACGTTCAGCTGAGGATATAGAGCAGGTAGTCGCTGTAAATAAAGCATCTGATTCTGCATCTGAAATAAAGATGAAGGTTCTTTTCCTCTCCTTCCTCCCTTTGTGATGTGATCCGACTGAATGTGCCTTTCATCATCACCCCTTGACCTGGGATTGTTCTGGCTTTTGGCTCGGCCCCGTGTTGTGTTTTGTCACACAGGAGTCGTTCCGTTTGCAGAACCCAACACTGACCGATTCCTGGACTTTTATTCCTTCACCTTTGACCCCCGCTTCATTGTTGGTGAGAGGAAGTGGGAGTGGGTCTGAAGAAATACAGCTTCTTGGTGTGGATGGACGCTTCAACAATGGTCAAGCACACAGTTTATACTGAACCGCATCCAGGTCTGCAGATATATCTGAACAAAGTTCTCTTCCTCTGAATTACATTCATGGAGCAACACATTAAATCCTCCCTCTGCTTTGCACATCAGGATATAACAACAGTGTGACTGCTGAAATTTAAACTAAAACTATTGTTAAAGTTAGAACAAAGAGAAGCTGACAGGAACAAGATAAAAACCAAAAAGAGCAAAAATGTTAGAACGAGGTAAGGTAAAAATGTTGAGCTGTAGCTCAAAGCTAAAAGTTAAAACCTAAAAACAGCAGCTTAAAGCTGAAATTAGTCAAACAGTAGCTATAAAGGAACAGTGGAAGACATTGAAGATGATAAAAAGCTGCTGCTGTATTTTTTATGAAGTATAATTGATCTCAGTATTTTTGTAAATAAAACTGAATTGAAAAAGCTAAGTCACAGTAAATCACTGCCAAATATTTTGATGTTTTGATATATTAATGGGTAAAATATCAAAGCCTGAAAATCAGAATACTAATAGAATCAGAATACTTTATTGATCTCCGAGGGAAATTACAGGTATTACAGCTGCAACCGTTCAGATCAGAGAGATGTGAAATAAAAGAAATGAAATAAGTATAAACACCCAGGGTTACAAAATAAGCACACTTATGTACACATAAACAATGTACAATAAAAATAATAGAAATATTAAGAAAATGTGTACAGCATGTAATGAGAGATGAAGTTGATTTTTACTGATGAGGATGTCAGAGAGCAGAGGAGGAGGTGAGAAATGTTTCCTGAGTTCCCTGCAGTGAATCTGTTCCCAGGCTCGTTGGAGACAAGGAATGAAGAAGTGATACCTGAAGCCTTTCTGGCCCCGGGTGTGAAAGATGACGCTGTGAGAGACGAGCACGTCTCCGGTCCCTACGGCAAAATGTTCATGTTGATCAAAATGTTCATGGTTCTGTTGTTTGACTCTGCTGAGTCACGGTCAGATACCAGCAACAACATCCTGCTATGAATGAGAAATCTGAAAAATGTACTTATTGTCTTCTGTCTCTTCTCTTGAGTTAGATCAGGTGATCATTTCCACTCTTCTTGTCACAGCCAGTAGGTTATGGGCACTGTTTGTATTGTAGAGCAGCACGTGCACGACGGTTACCTTTTAGCACATTTAAATATTTATATATGAATGTTAAAGCTAAATGCTAAATATAAATATTAAACATGAATGCTAAACAAATGTTCATTGTAAATAATTAATGCAAATGTTCAATGGAAATATTAAATGTTAAATCTGAATGAAATACAAATGCTAAATAAATGTTATAATCTATGTTAAATCTGAATACTAAATGTTAAATGTAAATGGTAAATCTAAATATTAAAACTAAATATTCAGTGCTAAATAAATGTTTAATGTTTAATCTAAATGTTAAATGTCAAAACTAGATTTGAAATGTAAAAATGAAATGTTAAAACTAAATAATAAATGTTAAAATTGAATGTTAAATTCTAAATGTTCAATCAAAATGATAAACATTAAATGTTAAATAGAAATATTAAATGTTTAGGGTGTGGAGCAGACAGTCGGCCACAGAAGCAGTAGGCACATATTTAATAACCTAAAAAGACAGAAACAGAAAACCTAAAAGGAAACGGCACTTTTTACAAGTAAGTCTGTATTTACCTGAAGATAAAAAAAACCACCCCACCACCTCCTGCTCCTTTATCACCCAAAACATTCCTCCACCCTGAGCTCATCTGAGGAACGCCATGGAATCTCCCTAAATTCCTAAACATAGACTTCAGCAGCTTATTGCTTCACATCTGAAACACAAAACACTGCGAGCTCACTTTGTTCCACTTTCACACCAGTCAGCTGCCTTTTCTGACTGATGCTCATTTTAAAGTTTCAACTCTTGAAGCCAAAGGATCAGATCCATGGAGCTGAGGTCAGCTTACCTCCCAGGCAATTGAAGCAGTACATAAAGGGGTCCGGCTGGCGGCGCTGTTGTGCAGACCCTGGATGGATGTGCTGACTCAGGAATGCATGAAACCATAGGTGTGGAAACAAGCATTGGGTTTATGGAGAGTCATGAAAGCTGTGGGTTTCCACGTGACAGTAAATCATAACAAACTTGCAAAATGCATCAGTTTGGCTGTCAAAGAGTTGTTTTTAAGAAATGTACGACTGCCCACTGTGGACGATGTTTCTGCTTGTCTGTGTATCTCATGAACCAGTGGGGGGATTTTAATTAAAGCTGCAGAAAATCAGATACATCTACACCTGATTAATGTTTAGAGATGATTAAATTTAAAATGGTTGCTGCAAAAACACCAAAATGGCTAAAACTCAGTCAATTTTATAGATACTGAGCTAAAATTTGGTGTGGTGGTAGCTAAATCTGATCTCAAACACATATTTTAAGGACTAAAAGATTGCGTTAAACAATTTAAAATTAACATTTGTGGAGTCAACTTTGTTCTTCAGCAAAATACAGTATCTCATGAACCACTGGACAGATTTTAATGAAACATTCAGGTAAAAATCACTAGATGTGCCAATAAAACTACTAAACATTTGGAGTCAGCCCAGTCCAAGATGGCTGCCAGAACTAATCAACAAAACGAACACAAACTTGGCCGTAACCCATGCACGTGCTTTCCTTTAAGGAATGTTAAACCTTTATTCAGTATATTGTAAAAAAGGTGGTTAGAATGATATTAACCACTTTGCATTCATATTTAGTTGAATTTAAAACGTTATCACTTTAGTAAGTAAATCATTTTGACTTTTAAAAATTAGCTCAGAGTTCTAAACATAAAACAGGCGTGTAATTCACAAATCAGTTTATTTCTGAGTGCCTGTGCCACATTCAGATTCACGATCACTTGGAAATAAAAATCACATTGTTTAAAGACATCCCAAATGATTTAATAGGCAGACACCTTAAAAAAATGTAGAAGTGCTTGCTTTCCAGTTTCTTTTGTTAAGTGCTGAATCAGCAGTTCAGATGGTGGAGAAGATTTCTTGCAACAAAAATGCAACGTCTGCAGGAAAACAACATGCATTCTGGAGGGACATGTTTTGCTGTGAAAGACTTAGTCAGTTAAATTGTAAACATTCATAATTATTAAAGAGTTCAGCTCAAGCTTGCATAAAGAATGTTAGTTTTTAAAGTTGTGCTTTAACAACAAAACTTTGGCATGAAATTAAAATAAATTGACACAAAATTTAGCTGGAGCTTCTATTAAAAAATATTTCAAAAAGGTGAACCTAATTGAAATTATTGTGATGTTTATTGCTTTTGTTTGTTCGGTGCAGAAAAAGCAGCTGAAGAGTGGATCTGTTAGCACGTAGCTTGTAGCTGTGGGAGCATTTTTTTCCTGCATAGCTCAGTTGGTCACAGTGTTAGCTGCTGATGTCAGCAAACTGATGTATGGAAGCAAATCAGTCTCCAGATTTGAATTTTTAATAAAAAAAAAAAAAAAAAACTTTGATGCAGTCGATCCAGTTTTATCTCAAATCTGCATTTCTGCAGGTTTGGTGTAGTCCATTATTGTTGTATCGCAAATTAAACCAAATAAAACATGCTTTTTAATATGATGATCTCGCCCACATTAAGGCAGCTGTTTGCTCAAAGCAAACACAACCACAGCTGGGCCTTACAAAAATGCCAAAGAACGAGGAATTTAGACCAAAGCATTGCAGTTCCACTTTACATAGACCCCAAATAAAGTATTTAAATGTGAAAAAGAAGATTTTAAAAGCATGACATGTCCTCTTTAATATATGTAATGTATTTCATTTGATTGTGTTTTCATTTAAATGTCTTATAAATTAAAATCGGGTGAGATTTGCCTCCATAGACTCTAAATAATTGGACAAAGTGAGTGTAAGGATCTGAGAACATGAAGACCCTGAGCTCAGATGGTACAGAGGCTGTTTGAACCCTTTTCTAGGTCAAAGGCTATGTTCACACTGCAGGTCTTAATGCTCAAATCAGATTTTTTGAAAAAAATATATATTTTTTGCGTGGACGTTCACATTATGTTTTAAATGCAACTTCTATCTGACTCCAGCGTGAACTTTACACGGCCCTGATGCAACCTGCATGCGCAGAAGATAACTTGATCACATTGAAAAAACATCAGATATGTCTCAAATTCAGAACCATACTGAAAAAGCCTGGGTCAGATTTGGAAAAAAAAAATAATAATGAGAAAAAAAATGAATACGGGTTGTACGGGACAAAAAAAACACATTAGATTTGTGTCTCATTAACCTGCAGTGTGATTGTAGCCAAACTTTCACCATCGTGCAACAACACCCATGCACCCGGCTCTAATTAGCACAAACTCTTACAAGTTGTTCTGCAGCCAGGTAATATAAGCCCTGACGGATCTCTTTCCTATATCGAAGTCCATTGGCCAGAATATGAAGCTGAAAGATCCGTGGAAACCGTCCTCGTAGTGCTCGTTAGTGACGGAGACTCCTGCGTCCTGCAGGCGCCGAGCGTACATCAGCCCGTCGTCCCTCAGCATGTCAAACTCACACGTTAGGATATACGCACGCGGGCATTTAGCCAACACCTCCGGTCCAGCTAGAAGAGGTGCCGCTCGCACGTCCAGAAAGCCCGGCACCTTCTTCAGAATCTCCTGCGATCCTTTCTCCACCACCACGGGCTTGTAGTGCTTCTTGAACTTCGGAGGCAGGAGGGCGGTCCAGTCTACCCTCGACCTCAGCTCGGGCGTGATGCCCGAGTGCTGCGACGCGCTGTGGTTGTTTACTACGAGCTGAGGCAGCAGGGAGAGGTCGGCGCCCAGGTACTGCAGCCAGAACTGGATCATGGTGTCCCGGCGGAGGATGGGCATGTGTTGGTTCTGCAGGAAGGAAGGCGTGTTGAGGTCCAGAGCCTGCAGCGCCGGGTAGATCAGAGCCTGGACGCTGAACTTCACAGCCACGCTGTCGTCTATGGAAATCTGGAGGAAACATGAAAACCTCTACAAACGGTGCAGGTGAACGTGTAGCTGAACTTCAGCTGGTTTCTGCACGTACCCCCTGAGCTACCGCAGCAGCCAGATTCCCACCGGCGCTGTCTCCTGCCACAGCCACGCGTTCAGGGTCCACCGAGTACTTCGCCAGAACCGCTGGAGATAGGAAGTGTTTGGCAGCAGCGAGGCAGTCCAAATATGGTTCTGGGAAGAGAACCTCAGGATACAGACGATACCTACACACACACACACACACACACACACACACACACACACACACACACACACACACACACACACACACACACA
>JAUBOC010000002.1:1235946-1251214 GCA_032275365.1 Anablepsoides cearensis
CGCAAGTCATATCGTCATCGCAATATTAAGCAGTGTTATCACACATCGCAGGTTTTCCTAATATCGTGCAGCCCTAACTTTAATTCAGTTTTACAGTGGTTTAGGAGTTAGTAGCTGAGAATCATCCCCAACACTCTCAACCCAACACATTGTGCAAAATGTATATAAACTGATATTGTCAATGTTGCCTGTCTGTTAGCAAAATATCCCTTGGACTTTGAGCACGAGCTTGTGATTTGACATTATTTTCTAGGTTTTATAGTCAAATTTCAGTTCTCATCATGTAAGGTGGTGGTTTCATTTTAAATTTTGTTTTTGTTTGTTTGACTTCAAATTAAAGCTGATAAAATTTGTTGCCTTTCAACATTTTTATATAAAAATGACATCATTCCCAGAGGATATTGTTTTTTTCAAAGCAATTTTCACCAAAGAAAAAGTAGACCTGTTCTGTAATCTCTTTGTTGTGGTTGATGCTGCTGGTTTAAATCCAACCCAGTAACCAGTATAAATCTGACTCTTTCCAAATAAAAACGTTGGATTTGTCATAAATTAGGAGCTACAACCAATAGACGTTTGGACTCCTGACTCAGCGTTCACACTGTCATTTAGCCTACCTGTTTACAGTTTCTTTCATTTAGACACAAACACTTTAACATACTCTGTTCTGTTTTAGCTGTCTATTTATAATTTAAATTTATGAATAATTAATGAAAATATTCAGCTGTATTGGTAGCAGTCTGCTACCACTTGGTGTTTGAAATAATAATAATATTAATAATAATAATAATACTTTATTCATTTCATTTTTAAAAAACAAAACAATGCAAATAAAATAAAATAAAATGAAAGGCAGCAGAAGAAGAAAAAAATCTTATAATATCTGCTCCTGTTTACAAAAAAATGCTTGTACTTGTATAATATTTAATTTTATTTAAAATAATATTTCAGATAAAAATACAGAGATCTATTCAGTTCCTTTAGAAACACTGTTCTCTCTTAAATATGCTTCTGCTCATCTTTGATTTAGATCTTCTGCCATATTTAGTGTTTAACTATAGTTTTACTGCTTTTCTGACCTTGTTGCTACCTTTAGCATTTAGCTACGTCTTTGCTAGTTTTAGCTCTTAGCTTCTGTTCTGATCATTTTAGCCTCTGTCGTGCCTGTTTTAACTTTAACAACTCAATTTTACTTTCTTAGCTAAATCTTAGCACTTTATTGTTCCAGAACTTGCTGTTTTTCTAGTTTCTATATTAATTTTTTCCATTTCTCTGAATCCTACAGCCCCAAGAGTTCACCAGCTGGAGGGAAACGTATGTCAGGTCACATGGGAGACGATCCCTCCAATGAGAGGAGATCCTGTGAGCTATGTTGTCCAGTTGCTGGTCGGACGGGAGTCTGAATATAAACAGGTTTGTGTCTCCGGGTGGATCAGAGACATTTAGTCTTTTTTTTTGTTTGTTTGAGAAGCATCTACAGCTGTTAGAAAGATAAGTCAAAATTTTCTCTGGAAAACTAGTGTAGCTTAGCTTGAAAGGGAGTGTGCGCTTTTAGCCGTAAACTAGCTCAGGCTTTGACAAAACACAAAACCTTCTTCAGGAAGTTTAAAGTAAATTCCTACCTCTCTCTTGGTTCTGCTTTATTGCACCAAATTATGTTTAAAAACTAAAAATGGCTATAAATCAGAACATTTTTAAGATATTGAGCTAAAATTTAATTTTGGTGTTAGCCAAAAGTGATTTTTGAGATTTGACCAAAACGGCTACAAGTCAATAATTTTTTGATCTTAGTGGGTGACGTGGAATTTGCAGTAGAAACAGCCGTTTTTTTTTTTTGAGAATAATCCGATCTGTTGTTTGTGACGTTGAGGTGTTGATCATCTGGACTCTGTTTTTTTCTGTGATTGGCAGGTTTTTAAGGGAGAGGAGGGTTCGTACCAAATCTCAAACCTCCAGGGAAACGTCGACTATCGTTTCCGCGTGGGCGCCTGCCGCCAGTGCCGGGACACGTGCCAGGAGCTGTGCGGACCCCTGAGCCCCTCCTCCTTGTTCACGCTCCGCCGGCAGGAGTCGGCGTCGTCGGAGGGGCAGTGCGCCTTGGAAACGGGCAAGGGGGCGGGGCTGATCTCCAGCGACGAACGCTTTGCGGCGCTGATCGTGTGCGTGTTCGCGGGCCTCTCCATCCTCATCGCCTGCTTGCTACAGTACTTCTTCATGAAGTGAGGGAATTCAATAATAGGATAGAAAGGAAAAACGAAAGTAAAGAACTTTTTTTTAAAAGAAACGCCTACGAAATAACCGAATGAAATCAAAGCAAACACTTGAGATGTACTTTTAAAGGCTGTGTATGTTTTTGTTTTTTTTTTTTAGTCAAAGTATTGATTCAGGCTTTTCATTTTGTCCTCCGCCTGTTTGGTCTCATTTTTTTCTACACCTCTCATTTAAGGATTTCTGTCGAGGGAAAGAAAACTGATAATCAAGCCTTAAAATAAGTGGGAGCACAGCACCTGCTCCCTAGACTGACTTGTTGCATGTTTTTATTTTGTATGTCTTTTAAAACGTATTCAGTAGAAAGCATTTATATTTCAGCATTCATTGCCTTACTTTTGATTTTTCTGTGTTTAACCGGCTGTTTTTTTTTATTTTTCTGTACTCATTCAGCCATATTCAGATGTAGGTCTTTAAAGCTTTAGCTGCTCCTACTTATGAGTCTGTCGGTCAATCCATGCAATCCTCACCTGTTCTCTCATGCAGGCTGACAGAGACCTGGTGTTACATAATCATGCACACATACTGAGTTATGCTTTTGCAACGACAATGAGACAAAAACCCGTTTCCTCCCAAGAAGTCATACCGGCTCAGCTTTCGCCATTCAATCACTCACTCAGCTACCAAAGTGATGCAATCCATGTGTGTAAGATGCTGCTATCCTGTAATTTCAATGTATCCAAGAGAAAATGGAAAACTGGTTAATATAAATAATAGCAAATATATATATGATGTAATATAAGTGACGGCAAAGGTAAAAGTGAGTGTAGTACAAATAAAAAGGCGTGGACTATATAAAGCTTTGAGGTCAGCAAACAGGATCTAGGATCAGATTCGTCAAATCGGACCTTTTTTAAAATTGGGTTTAAGAACCGGCTCGGATTGTGATCAGCTGCAGTTCACTCTGAACAGTTTTTTTAGGGGGGGCGCTGCATCTGTTTGCCCCCCATCCTTTCCTTATCTTGTACATGGAGTCTTATTGGCGATAAAAGGTGCCAACAAACCCGTCGGTGCCCTTCTTCTCACAGCTGTGTGTTCTGACCCGGGACGACGTCAGTGGTTCAGGTAGTTCAGCTCGGTGGGCTGCGACTGTTGGAGACTAGTTGGAAAATATGCATCTGTGTTTGCAAACAGCCCCGTTTGGAAAGTCACAACGTGTTTGAGGTGTATTACTGGCTGTGCACATTTCTTTGTTGCAGCAGCAGCCTGCTTTGTACCCAACTCGGCAGCCGCCCCATCATTTATATGTTCTACTGTAGTACAGGGTGAGTCAAAAGTTTCAGGACACACTTTTATTTTAGAATGACAAGAGATAAAATATCTGAATACCCCAGCAAGTAATGGCTATGTCCAGAACCTGGCTGACATAAAAGGGGCGACCTCTGACTTTCGACTCACCCTGTAAAGCAGTGGTTCTCTAACCACTGCTTTAGCAGAGACCTGTGCCCCCAGTCGTTTTTGGCTGATCAACGTTGGTATCAGGTCACATAAGCATAAACTTAGTAACAATCTTCATTGTGCTACTTTCATCTATTTTGAACTACTCTAAACACACTTATTTGTAACAACTCAGGCAAAGAAAATTGTTAGCTGTACTTTTTAAATTGAATTTATTCTGAAAGTACTTGAACCATTTTGGAAACCATTGCTCAAAGTGTACCCTTGAAAAATGACGATTGGGGACTGAAGCAAAAACACTAGAACCTCCAAGAATGTCAGAAGATGCTGGTGAGCAGCAGTCACCAACAGTCGCAGCCCAGTGAAAGACCACCTCAAGCCTGTGCTCTACCCCCTTTAGATCTAGTCTGTCCAGCCAGAGTGGTGCTGAAGCTGTTCCTCCTCGCAGCTCCTCTGTGAATCGATATATCTGAAGACTCTTCTTCTCTCTCATCTTCCTGAACATAATTATTTGTAATTACCTTCTTTTTTCTTCTTCTTCTTCTTCTTATTTAGTCTCTGGCTCCTTTTCCTCTTACTTTTTTTTTTTTTTTTTCGATCCGTCACGTCTTTCTTCTGCGGCACTAATCTCTCTTTCTCTCTTTCTCTCCATGAAAAGGTGCTTTATTGACGTGTGATCAGAGCCAAGTAGCAGGTCTGTGATCTCTGCTCAGACGGGGGACATGTTCTCTGAGGACTTGAGCTAATCTTCGCTAAGCGAGCAAACCTTTTTTTTTTTTTTTGAGGGGACACAGCTTCACAGAACAGAACACCTTCTGACCTCCCGTCCCGTTTTCCTACCTACCCCCCCCCCCCAGCTTAACCTGTACAACGAAGCCAAGGTACAACCCGTTTTATAACCGGATAATCCAAAGAAGTCACCCTAACGACTTGAAAACTGGTCGACCCCGTTGGTCGGGCGGGGTTTGGATGGGAGGAGGAGGAGTTCTCTCTGATTGGCAGCCTGGAAACGTACCTCAGGGATAAGGCCTTACAGAGGGGAGGGTCCGATCCTGTCACCATCATCATCATCGTCTTAACTGCCTCCATCCTGTTTTCCTGTCTTCCTCCTCCCTTTCGTATCTCATCCCGTCTTCGCCGTGCCTTGCTCCTGTACGCGTCAGTAAAACCGAGGCGTTTTAATATCTTAAAAAAAAAAAAAAAAAAAAAAAACTTTGCCAAAGTCGACGGGAAAGTTAAGGTAGAGTTCTTTTCTAGGTTTTTATTTATACTATATATTTGCATACAGTACTTTACATGCCAATTACAGTGCAATCTTCATTTATTTATTGTTTAAAGATTAAGAGACACGTGTAGTTATATACTAATTTTTTTTTCTTGTAGCCTGTTTTTATTTTTAATGGATGTATGTTAGATTGTATGATTAGGGCCAGCATTCCTTATCTTAGTAACCCTTTAAGTATTTCTACTTTACAGCTGTTGGGAACTTTCCGCTCATCAGTCCACGCGTTTCAAACACGTAACCAAATGTATTTTAGTCATTTCAGCTCCTGTTGGGTCTGCGCACGGGCCAGCAGTTCTCGTAACGCCTTTAGAGAGACATGTAGCAAGCCGGACCTTATAGGCTCACTTATCTGTATTGGGATATTTTTTTTTCTTTTCTCTGAATAGTGTTATAATGAAGCTTCTGGTATCTTATGTTACTGTTTTCATGCCAAAGTGCAGGCTTTTTTTTCCATGTCCTCTAAGAACCAATCGTCTCCTGTGATGTTCTTCTGTAACAACATAACAAATATTACAAATGTTATTATTACTGTCTCAAACGGAAAGAAAACATTAACTTGATCTGTGATTATACTTCTTATTTTATATTATCTTGTATTACTTTTTGTTTTCTTTTTAAAAGCAAAAGTGCCATTTTTTTTTTGTGTGTGTGTTCGTCTCGTTTTGGTGGAGAATTTTCAGCTGATTTCACACTGAAGAAGGCAGAAACAATCAGAACGTTTTCGGCTGATGGTCGACAGTAACATCCACCGTTCCTTTTTTTTTTTTTTTCTCAGTAGTTTTGTTTTTGTCCAGCGTTGTGCTAAGAGATGATATACAGAGATATCTATAGAGCTATAGAATGACTAACAGAGTTGAAGCACTTTTTTAAAAAAAATAAAAAATACAGAGCATTAAACATTGGGAGTAAGTGGGAGTAAAACGGATCCTTTGCTCTCTTTTTTTCGAACACTACTGCCGACGCTTCCGGTTACATTTCGTTGGCATTACCTTGACGTTGGCATTACTGGAGCGTGTTCTGACGGCTCCCTGCAGGACCAAGGAGAGTCCACTTCCTGAGGCGGACGGCGCCTCTGTTCCATGTGCCCTCTGCGTTTTTTAATCCTCTGACTTTGCGTTGTTTTTTATTTCCCCTATATGCTCAAACGTTTCACCATCATCAGGCCAGTTATACCGAACAATCCGACTTCTGTCTGTAGGATGGGTACTTCCTTTATTTTAAGTGCTGGCCATTATTATTATTATTTTAGCAGAGCCCCACTCACCCTCCCTTCATCTCCTGCACGTTTCTGTCAACAGGACAATTCAACGTTTAGCCCAGCTGCCCCACTCCTCCACCCCCACGTCTGTGCCTTCTGATCCGTTTATTTCGTTTTTTAAGAATATTTTTCTTTATTTAGTGTACATTTTACAGTAAAAGTAGAGACGTTAAGTGAGAGATTGGCAATTCAGACAAAGAGACTCACAGGTATTTAAGTATTTTTTTTAAAAAGCGAGACAAAAAGAAAGTTTTTTTTTGTTTTTTGTTTTTTTTACCTCACGATTTCAAAGCAAACATTCCAATGTTTTCACGGTCTACGATTTGAAAAAGTAGTAGAAGAAGAAGATTTAAAAAAAAAAAAGAAATTTGTGCGTTTCTTTTTCTTGTATTGTAAATGTTAGACAATTTCATATGCATTATATAAAAGAAACTGCCATATCAATTTTAATGTATAGATTTTTGCAAATACTACCCTATGTATGTAAGACGTAACTGTATCGGTAGCGTATATATAATATATTTATGCCCAATAAATGTTTTAATTTTTTCTGACTTGAGTGTAAGTGTTTGTTTGTTGTTCCTCGTCGCTTCTCCTAGCTGTGCAGGTGTTACGGTTTAGTTCCTATAAAATATATAAAGGTTTAGAGAAGCTGAATAAGTGTAAATATGTCTGTGTTCCACTGTGAGAAGAGTAATTACATAAACTGTAAGAACATTTGTGTTTGGTAGATTATAATGTTTTTGTAACGCTTCTTGGCAATAAATCATATACCTGGTTGGAAGGTACTAGAAGCTCAAAACGAGAGTCAATAGCAGCAACAATAATAATCTGTTTGGCAGAGGAAGATTTGACCCATTTTTCATGTGCACAACCCGCACTCATCCCACAAATGCATGTTCCTTACAAATGTGACACCATTTAAAAGGGAAATTAACACCTTTTTATCTGTAAAAGATTTATTTCCAAGACGTTTTGTTACAACAAAGAAAAAATCTACCAAACACTGTTTTTACTTTTTGTGCTGTTTGATTATCCTATAGATCTTTTTCTTTAAGTTTTACTGACAACAAACCTCTTGTCAATAGGACAGCTGACTAAAAAGTACTCGTGGTCTTCTCCCCAGAGATTCATGGCATTCTGGGTAGAATGTTTTATGATCATTCGATTCCAATCTCAATGCTAATTTACCCAGGTAGCAGGGTTCCTGCAGATCCTTAAAAAGTCTTAAAAGGCATTGAATTCCCCAATCCAAAAATAAGACCTCACTTAGTCTTAAATTGTCTTAAATCAATCTCACATTATAATTAAGGATGATTGTAATTTGTCTAGAATACTAAAATAATTGGTAAAATTTATTTATATTTTTAAGTAATTTACTGAATACTAGTTGTTTTGTGTAAAAATAAACATGTGGCAAAATTTGTCACTAACTGTTTTTTTTATTGTGAAGTTGGTCTTAAATTAAATTTCAAGTGGCATTAAAGAAGTCTTAAAAAGTCTTAAATTTAACTTGTAGGAACCCTGGGTAGCCCATTAAAAACAACAAAAGTTGATCAAAGTGCTTTATATTTCAGTCAAAAACGAAAGTTAAAATAAAATACAGAATGAAACAAAAATAACATCAGCTCTGACTGAACCTCCAACTCTGCCAGAATCAAAAGCCAAAAAAAGATTTCAAAGCCTCTGAAACACATATTTTACTGGTAATAGCTGAACACACCAAAGAGCAGGAGGTTTCAGAGTTACCTCAGGAGGTTTTTAGGTTTACCTTGTTGAGCAAAAATAAATTCAGACACTGAACACTAGAGGAAAAGTTCCATCAGCATTTTTGTTGTTTTGCACAACTTTATCATAAACAGACACATTAAGCAGCAGATAACTGTCACAGTCATTTTACAAAAGAGAAATAGTCTTTTAATCTTTACACATCAGGTAGATCAATAAGAGGCGTGTTCTGTTATCAGAACTGCATGTTTCTCTGCTAGAAGGCCATGTTGCAGTGCAGCGATGAGTGCAGCCTCCTGGATGTGCATCAGGATGTGATCCAACTTAACAAAGCATCTATTTACAAAGGAAAGCTAGAGCAACATTGTTGGTGACAGATTGTTCATTGATTCTCAGCGTCTCAAAGACGACGCGACACAAGACGATCTGCTAAACGCTGCAGTTTTATATTCCTGACTCTCGTTCACACACAGGCAGGAGGGTTTGAATCCTGCTGAGCACAACTTTAGTAGTGAGATTTTAATTAAACTTTCAGAAACTAATTATTGGATGTACAACCGGTTACATTTTGAAGTCAGAGCCAACAGAGCGTCAAAAACAAAAAATAACCATAACTCAGTCGGTTTTCCAGAAACTGACCTTAAATTTGGTGTGGTAGTAGCTGAAAAGATTTACTTAAATAAATTATATTCAACAGGTTCTACTCAACTGAACTGAGTAAATCTAAAGCAATTTTTTCACTTACTTTATAAGTGAATGTGAAGTAATTGTGTTAGATTTATTCAATTCAGTTGAGTAGATGCAAATGTGTAGTTTTTATTTTTTGAGTGGATCTGTTAAAGGGCCTGTGACGTCATTTTTTTGTAATACATATGATAGCATTTTTAGAAAGATAACATTGATAAAATATTGCAAAAGAAATTCCATTTCACTGAGATGAACAGTTGTTAAGATATTTGCCTGTGAAGTAACAGGAAGTGATGTCAAAGGAGAATGTCTGCATGTGAACAGAGCGTTGCTACAACAGCTGATAACACAGACTGTAGCGAAGAATCTAATGTTTCTTAAGATTATTTTGAGTCACTGTCAAAGAGAGATGAAGAAGAGTCAGAGTTCAAATATTATTGTTTCAATAAAGATCAGAGAGTTTTCTTTGTTAAAGAGTTCTCCTTTGATGTCACTTCCTGTTTCACTTTGGCTGAGCCAAGTTCAAAAGAAAATATGGAAGTTATGAGACAAAATGGGTTAAATTGTGTGTATTATTCCAACTTTCTTAAATATAAAGATGTTTTCTTTGACTTTTTGTATTTGAAGAATATGCATGTCACATGCACTTTAAGGTCCTATCACACTATGACATTTCAGACAACCTTTGCCGACTTACGATAATTTTGTTATCAGCTAAATATTGGCTCTAACTGTTAGTATTACAGTATGCATGCAGCCAAAAGAGGCGTCCAGTCGAGTTGTTTTAAATTCCATTGACATCTTTAACGTTGGACAAACTTTGCACAAGTTGTCAAAAATGTCACAGTGTTGCAGGACCTACAGCAAAATATCTCACAAACCATTGGACATCATTACATTAAACTTCCAAGAAATAAGCATATGATGTACTGCACATCTACAGCTGATTATTGTTTGAAGCCAAAACATCTGAAGATGGCGTCCACAGCCAACTGACCTTATAAAACTAGAAAATGTTTCTAATGCAGTAAATTTGATATGCTGTATATTTTTGATGAAGTTGGGTCGGGGAAAAGTCCCTGCCTCGAGTGGAGGAGTTTAATCTGGGTGTCTTGTTGGTACAATGGATCAACAGATGAGGTCGCTGCTTCGGCTGGTCGTAGTGAAGTAACCTGTTACTCCCCTAACCACTCCAATCATGTCTCCTCTCTGGCCTGGGAACGCCTCGAGGGTCCCCCAGGATGGGCCGCAAAGTGTCACATATACGTCTTCTGAAGACTAGACCATCTCATTTCACAGCCACTTTATGCAGCATACCTGGACTGTGACATATTGTGTTTGTCTGTTAGCAAAATATCTATTAAACCACCGGATGCACTTTAATGAAACCTTTCGAAATGATTTATTTGGTAAATATCTAAGACTCAGCGACTTTTGGTGCCCAGATGACCTCTACAGCTGATTCAGTTTAACCAACACAAACATGACTATAACTCAGCCAGTTGGACAGATATGGAGCCAAAAAGAAAACTCCTCCAGAACATCAGCTCTAAACATGACAACAAACAACATGGCCTGAGATGGTGCATCATGGTATTGTAAAGGTTTGACCAAAAGGGCTCCAACCCTGTTATTTCTTAACACAAGATTATCTTAACTTAAAACTCTAGCGAGGTATTCCTTCAAGAAATGTTAGGCTTTTTTTTTTTTTTGTAGCAAATGATGCAAGAGGAATAACATTTCTATTTTTAATGGTGCAGTAAAGAACGATGACATATTCTCTGAGGTTTCTGACTTATATTACATCAAAACAGAGCAATGATTAAAATATTAACAAAATAAAAGGAATCTGAATAACTTTAAACCACATAAACCAGTCAAACATTCTTGGTGTGTCGGGCACAGTCCATCAGACACTTTTTGGCAACATCAGCACTTCGTATACGTTAGAATAATACAGCTTTAGTTGGGGCACAATAAATATTGATCACATTAATTCTGTATTACTCACACAATACACACACACAGACACACACTCACACTGCACCTCTGCCCGTCTCTGAAGGAGAACAGAGGTGCGACACAAACTCTACAGTGCTTCCCTTGTCATCCAGAATATAAGGCATTAGATGTCGGAGGCTTTTATATAAACATGTTCTGCTCAGGTTTGGATCAATAAGCACTCGGAGGAGGAGAGGAGCTGTTTTGCACACTTGTTTTTTTTTTTTTAATTAGTGCTGAATGTGTTGCATGAAGATTGCATGGCACTTGCTGAAACCTTGTAGTGAGAAATGAGATCATGACCCGCAGCTGAAGGGCACACTTATGTTTTGGTTTTCTCTGTTTTTTTTTTGTCTGTACTGTTAGCAAGAAATCTTACAAACTTCTTGACTAATTTTAACGAAACTCTCAGGAAGTAATCTTTGGATAAACAACAACAGCTGATTAAGTTTTGGGGCCAGCCTCGCTCAAGATGGCTGCCAAGGCTAAGCAAACTTAGCTAAAACAAACGAGTCTATCAGTTAAATAATTTTACAGGGAGTGAGCTAATGTTATGAGTGGTGGTAGCCGAGAGTTATCAACTTTTGATTGCACTACATGTTTTTAAAACTTTGCCATTGACCATTGCAGTCAACGATGCTTGTCTGTTAGCAAAATGGCTAAGAAATCACAGGGCTGGATTAGATCAAACTTTCAGAAAGTCTTCATTCGGTGTACGTCTACTACTTATTAACTTTAAGAGTCACCAGGATTTAAGATGGCTGCCACAGCCAACTGAACGTAGGAGACACAAAAGTGGCTGTAATTCATCCAGTTTTACATAGTAACCTTCAACATATTCTATAAGTGCTACACGTTTTCCACTGAAAGTGTCCTCCCTGTTGTAGTTGCCTGTTAGCAAAATATCTCTCGTGTATTTAGACAGATTTGAATGAAACTGTTATGAAGCGATCTCTGGATGTGCATCTACAACTCATTAGCACAGTTTAAGATGGCAAAGGGGATTACAACTATGTCAGTTTTAAAGATTGGGCCCACTGAGTTAAATTTGGGTGTGGTAGTAGCTGAGAGTGATTCCCAGCACATACTCTGAGAGACACGTCTATCAAGATCTCACTAAACCACAGATCATGAATGAGTTCAGTTGGTTTGACCTAAAAATGCTTGAAACGCAGCCCCTTTCCTCATAAAATCATCCAAGTTTTAAAAACAACTCTGGCATGAAAGGTGGCGGGTGATGTGCGTTCCTTTCTTTTAATAATAATAAAAAATAAAATAAAATAAAATAATGTAATTCTCTTGAAACATGTTGACTTTTTGCTCTATTTCAGTTCATTCGGGGCCTTGATTGTGGACGGATTTATAAGCTGACGGTGGATTCTGTCCAGCCGTAGGAGCTGTCCCCCTTCAGGGTGCTGGCCGTGCGGCACCGGCTCGGCTGGTTGTCCGCCAGGCCGAAGAGGCGCGCCGCCGCACCGCGGTACTTCCAGGACATGGTGTTGTACAGGATGGGGTTGATGGCGGCGCTCAGGTAGAAGAGCACCACCGACAGCAGGCTGCAGTACTCGGACAGGAGGGAGAGCAGCGGGGACGGGGCGTCCAGGGAGCGGAACTGCAGGTACCGACCCACGTGGAAGGGTAGCCAGCACAGGACGAAGGCCAACACGACCACAACTTAAAGAGGGGGGCAAGGAGACATAATAACAATCAGCCAATCAAAGCTTGAACTATTTGCGTAATTTCCCTCTGAACTTACCCAACATTTTGATGGTCTGTCTGTTGCTTTTGTCCCTGTAAGACACCCGAGAGCTCATGTTTGTCTCCCTGTGTCTCTGCCACAGCTTCCGGCCTATCAGGCTGTAGAGGACAGTCAGGCAGAACACCGGCATGAAGAAGAAGACGGAGCTCAGCCACACCATGGCCCCCATCAGGCCCGACTCCACGGCGTAGTGCGTCATCCTGCACTCCCGCGTGTCCCCGACGTCCACGAGCAAGCCCGTCTCGTTCATCCACGATCCGAGGTGCGGGCTGTCCCTCTCCACCCCCACCATAACGAACACGGGGCCCGCGCTCGAGAGGGACACTGTCCACAGGACGAAAATCAAGGCGCGCACGCGTCTTTTGGTGACCAGCGCCTTGGCGCGCAGCGGGAAACAGATGGCCAGGTAGCGCTCCACGGACAGCGCGGTGATGTTCAGGATGGTGGAGTACGTGCACGACTCTGACACGAACTGGAAGAGCTTGCAAAGCGCGTCTCCGAAGCGCCACGGCCTGTACCTCCACATGCGGTACAGGTCCAGAGGCATGCAGAGGAAGATCAGCAGGTCCGACACGGCCATGCTGCACAGGTACAGGTTGGTGGTGGTGCGCATGTCCCGGTACTTGCTGACCACCAGGATGGTCATGACGTTTCCGGCCACTCCGACCAGAAAGAGCAGCGCGCAGGCGACAGTGATGCCCGCGAGCAGAGGGATGGAGTAATAGTTGAGCGGAGGCGCAGGACGCTCCGCGCTGCTGTTGGAGGTCTCCTCCCAGCTGCAGTTGTAGGAGAGGCACTCGGAGTCATTGGTCCAGGAGGGCATGCTGGCACCGCGACTATTCACGGGACCAGGCCTGCCTCTGACAGGTGAAGTAGCGCTGACAGTCCTCGTGCCCCCTGGCGCTGCGCATTCCTCCTGTCATTGCTGCGTCTGAGGATGGCACTTGTGCGTAAAACCAATCCGTGCAAAAGAAAGCCTCTTTCTCCCACTGAGGGCTAAATTTAAAAATAATTCTTAGGATTCTGTTTTTGTGTTATCTACACATTCTGATCTGGATCCTAATACCAAGAAATGATCTGATTGACCAAAATGAATCTTATTCACACAACCGGTGTGCGCATCAGTTTTAAAAATATGTGCGTAACCATGTGTGCCACAAGATAATCTTCAAGCAGGAAAACACACAAATCTACTTTCTGTTGCGTGTCGAACTTAAAGACCCTTTTTCTTCTGTGTGGCTCTGACAAGCAGCAGCAGTCTGGAGTTCCCCGTGCGTAAAAGCGTTCCAAATACATCTCCGGTTCGTTCCAAAGCCCAAATCAGCATCTTCCAGCATGTCACAAAAAATAAAAAATAAAATAAAATAAAATAAAATTACAGACGATATGATGAACTGCAGAGAGCAACTATCCTGTGGAGGACACTGAGTCCAAAGTCACCCGAACACAAAGGGAAAAACCACAACCACCGTGAAAACAAAAATCACAGGGCGGCAAAAAGACAGTTTGATCAAAGTCACAAAAATCACGGTGGAGCGACGCATTGTGATCATGTTCAGGAGAGAAAAAAATGCACTTGTTAAAAATTCAAATCAGATAAGATGAGGGGGAGAACAAAAGGAAAGCCAGTTTGGTATTTACTCCTCAGGGGTTTAGGGATGGCGCACAACCTCTGTGTGGATCCTGACTCCCGGTGCGCAAAGTGCGGCTCTGTTGGAGAGGTGTGTGGAGGTCTGCAGTCAGTCCGACGCTGCAGCGCCCCCTACTCGTGCTGCTCTGTGAGACCTTTTAACAAAAATAGACTGCAGAGACCAGCAGAGGACAGTCAGCACATCTCAGTCTGTTCAGAGGCTGCTGCAGAAAAGTGAGAGAGAACAGATTCTTAACTAATGTGTCATTTAAATCAAACCAATCAAAATCAAAGATTTTAGCTCAATATGTTGACTAAGTCTTAATAGTTATAAGTATGTAACTGTGTTTGCTAAGGTTGATAAGGTGTGTCCGCCACCTTGAAAGGGCTTACATTTAAAAGTTTCCTAATTATAACTCCTGAAAACGTCATTACATTGTGTGTAGAGGTTCAAAACAGTTAATGCCAAAGATTTAGGCACAGATCTGACTCTAGGTGCTCTATATTTTATGAGCTTCAGCTATTTCTAAAGTTTAGCTCAAGTCTGTAAAACTGACGGAATTTTTTTTGTCACTTTTGTGGTTCATATGTTTGGCTGTTATATTGCATCCCTATGAGCCCAAACATTATTCAGCTTTAAATATGATTCATGAGATACAGTATTAAACACAGTCATGAACAAAACGTTAACCTCCACTTTAACTTTTTGGCAGCTGGACTGGACAATAAAAAAGTTTATTTTTGATGGAAAATTAAACTTTAAAAAAGGTAATATTTTCTGTTACCCAGCCTAAACTAAGTTTTCTGACAATCACAAATAGCTGAGTAGTTTTCTAATCAGACTAAATTGAAAGCTGTAATCATCTCAGGATAATAACAGGCAAGAGCAGAAAGTAGTTCTATTGAATCAGTGTCTCTGTAGCATTAAATTAAACAAATGAAATGGTTTTTATGCATCATTAGGGATGGTTTTAACTTGTGACGTATGTCCTCAAACAGGGAATAAATGTCATTTTCAACATGATTAAAAAGGGTTTTCTAATGGAGGTTAAAGATTTGTGAAATTGGTCATTTATAAAATTGTATTTTTTCTGCTTTTTAAAGAATAAGTACATTTTAAAAAGTCACTTTTCTTATGATATTTTTTGAAAATGTCTTATTTGAGTAATAAATATACTCATTAACTTTTTTTTATTTCTTTTGTCTTTTTATGTCACAGGGAGCTGATGTGGGACGGGGGGGGGGGGGGGGGGGGGG
>JAUBOC010000002.1:1258970-1269448 GCA_032275365.1 Anablepsoides cearensis
TATTGAAAACTCAAGACAGCCATAACATTATGTTTCTTTACAAGTGTATGTAAACTTTTGACCACAACTGTATGTAACCACTGAAACTCTCTGGGCCAAAGCTTTCTTAAAAGGGGCTGAAAAGTTAGCTAAATCAAAATTTACAAGCTTTTTCAAAACAACTGACTTCATTACTAAAGAGTAGAGGGACCAACTGGTCTGTTATCAGTGCACAGGCCAAAAGCCTGCCTCTCTGGTGGTATGGGGGTGCATTAGTGCTTTTGACACGGCAGCTTACGGATCAGCACCACCATTATTGCAGTAAAGGTTTTAGAGCATATGCTAAACCACACATTGCATCAACTAGTGTGGTGTTTTGGTAGAGTCTGGGTGCTGGACTGGCTTGCCTGCAGTCCAGACGATTTCACCAATCTAAAACATTTGGTGCCTTGTGAAACAACTTCAAGAAAATCACTTTTAAACAGTTGGAATCCTCTATCATATCCACTGTTGATGGGTAAGGACAATAGGAAGAAAACAACACGTTTAAAGTGTAAAAGCATTGTGAACACTGGAGGCGGATGGCTGCACATCTGCATCAGCAGCGGTGCTGTCACGGATTACTCATTAGGTGTGACAGAAATATGTACGTTGTTGACAGTACCATCTATTCCTGGACCCGTGACACAAGACTTGACATTTACAAAGTCAGCACAGGGAATGACGAGCCCCGTTAGAGCAAAAATACATGTGAAACCATGTCTCTATAAGAGATCACGCTTTCTGACACACGTGCTAACACGTCCATACAGCACAATAGGCGTACAGTAAATGTCACTTCATAGAGTGTGTGGTGCCAAGCTCCTCGTGGCGCAGATGGTACTAAAAGAGAGACGATAGATGGAGAGAAGAAATAAGAGGTCTGTGACACCTCTTTTTTTCTCTGCCCACACTAAAGCTGCCTATTATCTAATCCTTCACACCACCGATCAGGGGGGGGATAGGGATGGTCGGAGAGGCTGATACAGCAAGTCGTACAGTATTTGCCAAAAAAAAAGAAGAAAAACAGAGAGAAAGCAGTCGTCACCATTGGTGGAGTGCGTTCTGCTGGTGGAAAGACAAGGCATCATTGTGCTGACAGAGTGAGGGAGCTGCTCCCTCTGTTTCCTGCCAAACGCTGCCTGACTCAGACCCACCAATCAGAGCAGAGTCTGAGCCTGGAAAATATTAAACTCCACAAACCACCAAAGTGACTCATGACTACAGTGTGAAGACTGAGGAGACAGACTGAAGGATGTTTGTGCTCCTGACCTAAAGAGTTGGTTTAATTACGACATAATATTCAAAGTTTTACCCAGGAAACACAGACAGGAAATACTGCTGATGCAGATGCTTTACTGGTGTTATCCTAATGGGGCACTAAATATATGCCAATTTACACACAGAATAATTAATGCAAATATATTTTAAACATTTTTCGTCTGTAAAAAGAAAAATCACTGGAAAAAAAATCTGTTTAACCAGAATTAAAGCAAAAGCTTCTACAACCAAAATGCTAAATAGGAAAATTCAGTTCATGCTTCTGTGTGTGCGTTAGCAAAATATCTCGAGTCATTGTGTAAATGACAATGAAACTTCCAGAAAGTAACACAGAACATTTTACAGTATAATGATGGGTAATAATGGTGTCTGTGTAATCTGCTGCTCAAACCTCAACGCAATAAATTAAACCACCTCTTAGGTAACTTGCACCAGTGTTTCCCAACCCTGGTCCTCTTTGCACACTGCCCTGCAAGTTTTAGATGTTTCCCTACTTTAAAACACTGGATTCAGATGATTGCAGTTGAACAACAGCCTGTCAGTCAGTTATCAATTGAAATCAGCTGTGTTGAAGCAGGGAAACAGCTAAAACATGCAGGTCAGTGTGCCTTCAGGACCAGGTTTGGGAAACACTGAGCCGTGTATTCAAGTTTCTGTTTGTGAGTTTCAGACGGAGCTGTTGCACCTGCTAGTGGCGCACATTCAGATTGAATTAACTGGACTGAATCACGATATATAAGTACTGTATATACTTAGCACAAAACATACTGAAATTTGTGTTTGGTAGATTATTTCTTTGTTGTATACCAGGCACCCAATTGGCAGAATCTGCAGGATACCAGAAGCTCAAAACAAGAGTCAACAGCAAAATCAGCTATTTGGCAGAGAAGATTTGACTTTTTTTTTCATGTGTGCAACCCACATACTCAGCTCTACTGCTCATTCCACAAATGCATGTTCCTTATAAATGTGGCACCATTAAAAGAGAAATTAATAGGCTTTCCAAGGGCATACGATTTATTGCCTAATAGCATTATTCCAATAGTCTACCAAACACTAATTTCTTTACTTTTGTGCTAAGTTCATATCAAAATTTTTCAAATCCTTTTAATCTCTGCTGGTAATATAAAGCAAAAGAACAGTGGGTTCTCACAGACAGAGCTTCTTCAACTTTACCCTTTAACAACTGTCCAGATTCAAAGCTGATAATGCATCACAAAGCCAGCAGGAGAGCCTGCATGGAGTCCTGTAGGTGGGGACGCTCAAAACCATGCAGGAATGAGAGACTCAGCAAACCTGTTATTTTAAAGGTTTGATGGAATTATAACTCATTTCTAAAATGATGATGGAGGAATTATGGCAGCATCCTGTGAAAGAGTTTTACAGCCTGTAACTGTTTCTCAATTTTACACAGTTGTATTCGTACGAGCCTCAGACAGATTAGTGGTACTAACAATCCAAAGGATGAAACATCTCCGACATTCACCAATAAATTAAACCGTTTTGACACATCTGATGCACATAGCTGAGAGAAAAACATCCCTAACACTGATAACTATGCAGTTCATTAAAATAAGAACCTCTGTAAGCAGACGTCAAATCGTTCTTTTAAACAAAAAGAACATGATGAATATATGGCAAGGCATATGTATTTGTATAGCACATTTCACACCAGAGGACAACTCAAGGTGCTTCACAGAATAAAAACAAGTTAATAAAGTAAAGTAAATAAAGTATTCTGTCCTTTATTAGAGGAAATTAAATTAGTCACAAATAGACACTTATTTCATTCATTTTTTAAAGAATAAACTTGTGTACTGTAAATCACAGTTTAAAACTGACCCAAGTGGGTAATGTGGATAATATTTTAAATACACTGTATGTAGTCTTTTTTCACAAGTTTGGTCTTCTCCTTCATTCTAACATGAAAAAGTACCAAAACATGTTAAGATTCATTATAGGTTTTTATTTCTTTAACAAGCTAGAGTTGTTTAATTTAGTATTTATTTAAAGGTATACTTGTAACAGACATTATTCGATGAACTTTTACTTCAAAAACAAAAACTGTAAAAATACCGTAGACTTTTCAAAATATTTTGTCACATGGATAGAGACATTTTATTAATGCCACAAAGCATACCAGGTAAATGATGATGTTCACTAGGTATACTGGTGCGAGCTCTTATCCACACTAATGGGTTAATCTTGGACAACTTTCTGGTTTATCTTACTGCTGGACAGAAACACAGAACTAATAACAAAAAAATGTCCTTTTCTTCTCTTTTCTGGTCTTTGTGACCCTGTCTTCTTTCCCATCTGTCCCTTATGGGTCCTTGCTCTGCAATAAAAACAAGCCCTCCTTCGGGCCGGCATCCAAAGCCCATAAATTAGTCACATCAGCTTTTCATATGAAAGAAAACGGGTTAGTGTGTAATAAACAAATTTAATAAAATCAGATGCTGTAAACAAGCAAACACTGCACAATGCTTGTTGCTGTGTTTAATTCCTCTTCCAGCTTCTTAGAGGTTGTAAAATGATAGAAGTGATGAAATCGTTTACTGTTTGATAAATTCTACTCACTGTAGACAAATGAATAACTGAAGAAAAATATTTAACTTTTGGCACCATTAACTAGCAGCTCACATCAATACTTCATAACTAACAGATTAAGAATCAATATTGAATTATCTTTGTGACAATAGTTCTTTTTAATAAAAATAAATCGATTTAACACTGTAGGTGTTAGTTTGAAAAGCTGGTTGGATGATAAGTTTTTCCTGGTGCAAAGTTAGATTCTGATACCAGTCTTCCAGTAAATGAGAGTATAACTACTATTATTAGTATTAGTATTAAAGTGGAGAAGTGCATCTAAAACACTCTTCTTTCATGCCAGAGTTTTAGAACTGGATTATAATCCCTGAGGAGTGCTGAACACTGACGTAGGTTTGTGACAAAGCTTGTGTAATTTCCTACTCACACACACACTTTTGTACATTGCCCCCAGTCAGAACTAATTTACTATGGTATGCAGTGATTAGTGTGATTGGTTAGAACATTATGGAAATGTTTGTTTATGAAATATGTCTGCAGTGAGCTGATCTCTGAGAGCAGCGTCTTCTGAGGAGCTGCCGGCTGAGGCTGTTGCAGAATACAGCCATCATTATATCTGTTCCAACAAAAATGATAAAGATAGTCAAAGAACTCGAGGAAGGTAACGATCTCTTTGTGACAACGATCTCTTCAGGTGAGGGCTGACCAGCACTTCTCACGTGAAGTCCCTCTGTAATCCTTTTTACCTCTAATTGAAGTAAAACCAGCCCTTTAAACTGGACAGAGTTATAGCTATTTTGGTCAAACTTTGTAAACAACATGTGCTCCTCATTCAATCTTTATTTACTGTTATTTCAATGGTACTTCCCATTGAGATTGCAGACCTCTTATGCAAGAAAGGCCTGGGCCTGAAGGCAACCTGTTGTACATAGTTTTGTGCTTGCAAGGGCAAATATGAGTTGAAGAGAGAGGACTCTCAGCTTCTACCATGTCAAATTGTCAATTTTTACACAGTTATGGCATTCCTTGTGCTTTCTAATGTTGGTTAGTGGCAAAGACTACCTCTTGTTTTGGGTTGGCTCCAAAAGTGAACGAGTAAATGTACACACAACAATCATTTTGTGAAATTTTCTTTAAAATCCATCCAATAGTTCATGAGATATTTTGCTAACATGCAAGCAGGGCTAGCCCCAATGGTTAAAGCATGCATTGTGCAGAGTTTGGAGTATTTTTGGAAGGACAGCCTCTACAATACAACATTTTAAAAGGAGCTATTAAGTTTTCTGAAATGCCTTCATGGCAAGAAGGTCCTGGGTTCGATCCCTGAGGTCTTTCTGTGCAGTTTGCATGTTCTCCTCATGCTTGCGTGGATTTTTGCAAACAGAAAACACTTAATTTCCCTTCATTCCTGTGAAAACAACGGATTTTATTTCCCTGATTCCACTTTTCTTCCACGCTGTCCTGCCTCTCCGCAGTCATTCTTCTACTAATTGACGTTTTCAGGACGCTCTCGCATGAACAGAGAGGTTCTCAGCTGCTTCTGTTGGTGTTTATTTATAAGCACCACGCTACTCTTTAGTTGCTCAAATTATCACCATGACAACAGGACAGGAAGCAGGAAGTAGGTGTTCCATCAAAACAGTCGCATGTTGAGGACACAGATAAACATGGGTACGGTTCATTGTATGCCTTCTGCAATGTAGCTTCTGCAGCATTTCTGTGTCTTCTTGCTGTAGACCTCTGAGGAGGGGGGGGGTCCAGTCTGTCAGGGGTCGATGGTATTTTTAGTGCAGGATGAAGGCTGCTGTTACACATTCCCCTGAAAAATAAGATAGCCCACATTTTAAGTGCTCTGTGCAAGAGTCTTCCTTACAGTAACCACACAAAGTTTACTTCAGCTTTTCTCTTGAAATGTGGAACTTGTTGAACTGTGGAGCTGCTTTCTGACCACAAAACATAAAGTCTCCTAAGTTTGCCAAACTGATTGTGTTGTTTGCTGATTTTAATCACTACACTTTTCATCATTTACAAGAGAAGAGCAACATGTATGAAGTGCATCTTCTCACAGTAAATGGAGGTGGGGCCTCCAGAAATCTTTTTATGTGTGTGTGGGGGCACGGAGATTTCAGGGGTGGAACCAAAACCAAAAGCCAGAACAGTGTTTCTGTAGATTTGTTTTGTTGTTGTCATATATATACTAGTGCTATCAATAGATTAAAAAAATGAGAGATTAATTAATTCTGATCTGTAATTAATTAATCTAATTAATCTTTTTTTTAATCTAAGCTAATAATTACTGTGAAAATCCCTTAACTTGAGGTTTTTTACATTTAAATTCATTACATTATTGTGGCAGATGGAAAAGATGATGTATAACAAAAAATGAAGGCTGTATGAAGCTTACAGTAAACAAGCCAAAACATAATGACAGCCAATCAAGGTCCATGTCGGGATGACTGACATTTGTTTTTCATCATCAACAGTTCAAGCACACTCGCATACAAACACAGTTCAGTTAGAGATTAAAAAATAGATTAATGCAATTAATTTGTTAATGCGATTAATATGACTGTAATTAACTAATCTCAATTAATCTACTATTTTGACACCCCTAATATATACATTAATAAAAGCATCAATACAGGAGTCAGAAATTCACCTTCTGATTATTATTTTTTTCAATTAATTTTACTTACCAAAAAAATAACAGTCACTATTCAAGCTTGTCCACTAGTAAATCTATATTTATAAAAGAAATGCTGAATGTAAGGCTGCACAGTGGCTCAGTTAGTAACTGTTGCCTCCCTGCATAGAGGTTGTCAGATCAAATCCTGGCCTGAGACCTTTCTGGGTAGAGTTTGCACATTCTCTCCATACATGTGTGTGTTTTCTCTGGGCACATCAGTGGATGGATGGATAGATATTCTGCACATAGACTCCTGAGACCCTGCCTCCTAATGTTGAGGACATCAGTTTTAGACTGGTTGTTCAGAGGGTCTAGATTTTATCTTTATTGAAATAATATCTTTCTATCTAGATGGAAATACAGCCGAGGCAGCTGTGGTCGAGTGGTTAGGGCAGTTGTGGGTTCAATTCCACCACCAGGTTTAAAAGTTTTATTAAAGAAAGAAAAAGGAAGCTGGTGGGATGCTGGGGTATTAAACTGACACACTGAGGAGCAGAACAAGTATGAGTTCCAACACAGGATTTACTATGGCTGGAATGTTGGTTGCTAACATTATGGAGCTGGTTAGGAGAATTTGACAGATAATACTAGTGATAATAGTGTAAGCCAACCATGGCTCATGGGCTGGGAGAGGTCCGGTCCGTGTGATCAGAGTGAATGATAAATTCAAAACACAATCCAGAGGTGGGGTCCAAGGGCCAGAAATGTGGTCGAGATCCAACAGTCAGAAAACAGAACAGAACAGGGATCAGACAATGGAGGAAGATGAGAGGCAGACCAGGCTTGAGCTGTGAACTGTGGGCATTCACTTGGCATGAACCAGTCAATAATCTGGCAGCTGGTGACCGTGGGCAGAGAGCTTAAGAAGGAGCAGGAACAGGTGGGAACTATGAGCCTGATTACTGTGAGGGAAAACAAGGGGGCGTGGCATGAGCAGAGAGGCGTGGCATGAGCAGAGAGGCTGTGGGTGACAAGCAAGCAGGATATACATGGATAAGAAAGACGGACCATGAAACATTACAGTGGATTAGGTAATAAAGGCTCAGATTGTAGTGTAAAACACGGAGTATCCTGGTTGGATAGAAAGGAGCTAAATAAGTACAGTTCATTTATTGTTTATATTTTACTCTCATTTGCTCAAAAATAGTGTCCCTTCATGGGGGTCTACTAATCCTAAAAAGCTAGAGGAAATGAAAAATGCACACCGAGCAAAAGCTCGAGGATAAAACTGTCTGTCCAAGAGGGATGACATCAATCAGTGGTGACGGCGACCAATTTTTTATTTTATTTTTTACGAGGGTCGGTTGCTGCCAGCATTGCTCCCACTGCGTTTTAAATAAAAAACGTAAAAATAGCCTGAATGATTAAAAAAGTAGCATCTTGTAGCCATTCTTTGGTTTGTTCAGATTATTTGGTGTGGTGGCCATCTTGCAGTCACTGCAGACAGCTGGGACTCATGATGACTGTGGCAGCATGTTTCATCTTGTTCAGTGGAGAAACTGTTTACTGTCAACTCGTTTATCTTAGTCTTTTACTGTTATGTGTTCTACGTGAGCAGTTTTAGCTGCAAACAAAAACTTTGCCATCCAAAACACACTTTCTTATCTTCAGCAGAGAATATTTTTCTGATATTTGACTGAAAAGGAAAACAACCCAGACTTTACTTACATCTAACATTATTATCACTGACACCAGCAGACAAAGGTAATGATGAGATAATGTTACCAAAATAACTCATTTTTATTTAAACCTTCCTAAAGTGTCTGTGTTCAAATTCAACAGTAGCAAAAATAGATCTAAATGAGAAAAATAATAATATTAGTATTATTAATGTTATAAAATAACAAAATTAGCTTAAAAGCAATGTTTGAAGAACTAAAGAACCAGCGTTACGTGCACGTTTACTTCACTACACAAGAGGGTCAATTTCTGACAAGAATATTAAAAACATGTCTATGCAAATGACAAAAACATTAACAACACAACCATTTAAAACTTGCAATTTTTACTGCCAAATTCTTTTTAAAACTGTACTCCTGTCTCTCGCTTCATCCGCCATTACAAGCAAAAACAAAAATCTCTGGTTAGCCTACAATGCATCTAGGCTGGGCTATAAAGGATCCACCAGACCTGTCTCTCAAATCGAAGGAAAAAGGAGGACAAATTTGTGAGTTTTTGTGTTTGTTGAGGATTTTTGTTTTGTTGTTTCATTCTTTTTGTTTTGTGTTCTTATTTCATTGTGTTTTTTTATTTGGTGATTTATTTTTTGTGTGTTTTTGTTTTGTTTTATCATTTCTGTGTCATCAGCTATTTTCCCCTGAGTCACTCTTGCCCAAAGTTAACCACTCTCACCTGCTCCTCATGTTATTTAGTCTCAGCTGTCTGTACTTGTAATGACTCCTCCCAGCCTACTGAGGCTGCTTTCACACTGCAGGCAAATGTGACCTAAATCTGATTTTTTTTTGCCCAGAATGTCTGACTATTTAGATATATATATTTTTAAATCTGACCGAGATATTTTTCAGTTTGGTACTGAATTATATCCAATGATTTCGAAAGCGACCTCAGTCTGAACGATCATGTTGCATTTCATCTGACATTTATACCAGCGAGGTGAGGTGAGGTGAGCAGACTGAAGTATTTATAATATTGATATATGGTGCGAAATCCATTTACTTTGTCCTGGTCCTTTTAATTTGTCATGTCGTGGATGACTGAGAATCTACAGCAACATATGATACTCATGTAAGTGCCAGAATATATAGATACTAATCTGATGGTATCATCACCTGAGTTTATTTCTACATTCAGTACGTCATTTCCCATTCCAAAAATGTAAAGCTGCACAGGAGGAGCCATCATGAGGCAATAATAAATATAAACAATTGACCAAACAAGTATTTCAGATAATTACTTAATTGGTTCTGATTGCTCAAAGGCTTCAGAATCGATCCACACATGCTAACATGTAGCATCTATTTTTACTTCCTTAAACACAGTGTGCTGCGTTTGATGTCCCGTTTTCATCAATGGTTAAAACTGGAATCTGACAGAGGTCGTATTTATATTAAAACGTTAACCATGCAAAAAATTTGGATCTAAGCAAAAAAAATCAAAGTTGAGCAATAAGCCCTGCAGTGTGAACGTAGCCCTATACTTCACTGTCACTTATCACTTTTAGTTTTGTTGTCCTGCAACTTCCCTGTGTGCTCCTGGTTGCTTAGATCATTGCTACCCAGTCAACTTTTTCATTCTGTTATTATAACCCTTATTTTCATGAAGCTGTGACATCTTGGGGTATTGAATGAGGTCAAACATAACGTTTGATCAAACTGTTCCAACTCCATTACGTCATCATTAATGTCTAAAACTCTGGCATGAAAAGCAGTGGTTGAAATGCATTCTTTCATTGACTGCTAGACCTTTATTTAATATCCTGCATTTCTGTGAAGAAGATGACTCAACGATAAGAGGCTCCAAATGTATAATTAAAAAAAAATTTTTTTTTGAATTAACAAAACAGAAACACAACTGAGACAAAGTGTCCAAGGAAGTGAAAAACCAAAACACAAGTCTGAACATGACAGGACCAAAAAGACTCACCAACCACGTGTAGAAACATGCCACTAGTATCTGACAGGAAATAAAATGACACAGCATAAAAATTTATACATCTTTGTGGTTCATTAAACTAAAGCCTGGTTTAAGGAGAGCATGACATAAGAACAGGCACCAGACAGAAAACAAGAGCAAAAAACAAGCAAACGAATAAAATGATGACCAAGAACCTAATCTAAACAACTAGAAAAAACACTATACAGTGGGGAGAACAAGTATTTGATACACTGTTGATTTTTCAGGTTTTTACACTTGCAAAGCATGTAGAAGACTGTAATTTTTATCATAGGTACTCTTCAACTGTGAGTGATGGAATCTAAAACAA
>JAUBOC010000002.1:1280778-1290971 GCA_032275365.1 Anablepsoides cearensis
GGAGCAAATCTAAGAAATTTTCAGCACTTAAGTCCAAAAATCCACTCTAAGAAGTTTGATAAATACGGGCCCAGATCTTTCTCAGGTTCTAAAGGAATAAAATCTAATCTCGTTTGTAAAAACGCACTCAACAAAAAAACAAAAAACAAAGCTAAAATTTAAAAGCTGTGAGTTGAAAACTATGTCCGCTCCTACTGCTTCCAAAGGACTTTTAGGAGGTTCAGTAGCAGCCAAGTGCTGCTGATTAAATGTATTGATTAACTCATCATCATCATCATCATCATCATCATCATCATCATCATCATCATCATCATCATCATCGTGAACTGTATAAAAGCAGGAGTTTTTATTAGTTAGCTGCTGTAGAGCAGACAGATGTGTGCTAACACAACACCAAGGTAGAAAGACATCAGCAATGACCTTAGAGATGAATCAGTCAGTCTTGGAAGGGTTAAATGTCATTTCTGTACTTTTTTAAACACCATTATTTTACAGAGAGAGATTATTCTGAAGTGAAAAATATTTAAGACAGTTTTCCCAGGAGTGACTGTCTCGGGAACTCACCCTTAGGTCAGAGTTACAACCTACTCGCTCATAGAGAAGAAACACGAGACAAGACAAAGTGGTGAAGTTTACTAAAAGAGTTTATTAACACTAAGGCAAGTTGTACAGGGAGGCCACCAACCTGCAGCAGAGGGAAGTGAACAAGTCCCCTTTCCCTCATGACAAAGGGTGTGGCCCATTTAAGTAGACTGCTCACACCTGTAGATGGTTGGTTTCCACCTGAAAAGACACATATACTCTCCTAACAACAGACCAATGCTCAGAGAAATTACAAAAAAAGAGCTTTGACTTTACAGGTTAAAGGTCATGACAGCTGACAGCACGTGTGGAAAGATACTGAACATGTAGAACTTGTTTATAAGAGCTGCAGGAGAAAATATCTTCTGTCTGAAAACAACCTGGCAGCACGAATTAGGCTCAGGTTTGTAAAGTTTCCTCACCTGAACCACAAAACATGGGTTCTCTGTTGGGTGAGACCCAAGTAGAGACGTTTTACCCAGAAATTCACAGCAGCACGTCTGGTGAAACATAAAACACTGCACGTCAGCACAAACGCCTCGTATCAACTGTCAGCAAGGTGGTGGATGATGTTTCAGGACACCTGAAGTCATTCAGTCAACTATGAGTTCCTCTGTAGACTTAAGGTCTCAAATAAGCCACCAGTGCAACAGCTGATGGGTCCTGATGCAACAGAATAATGATCACAAACACAGCAGCAACAGAATGACTCAAAAAGAAAAAAGAGTACTCTATATAATAATAATAATACTCTAAGGATGATCTATTGCAGGTAAGATATTGATTGCTGATACTAAAAAGTAGTTTTAAAAAGCTCAACCTTTTTTCTACATTAGATGTTTTTCATAAATTATAAAATGTGCTACACTGGTCAGCTGAACAGAGTGGGTGGATGCCGTTTTACGATCTAAAAGTAAAAACAAAAGATTTCAATTAATTACATTGAGCTTTTAATGTTCAACCCAAGTATGCATTAATGTGACGAGGAGGATGTTTCTTTTGAAAAGTATTAAAATGTCAAATTAAAGGGAAAAACTCAAAGCAGAACAAAGGTCTTTCCTGTGATGCAGCCCACTCGCTCTTAAGATGCCCAAATAACTCCTACACAAACAAACAGAAAAACCTAAACTAAACAAATTATTGCCTCAACCGCTGCCATGTTTTCTCTCCCAGGCGACTGTAGAATACCGTTCTCAGCAGTGTACGCCACGGTGGGCTTTAAGGAGGCTGATGCAACGGTCTATCTGCCCACTGTGCCCATCACCGCCCGGATCCTGGAGGTGGAGCGTTTCACGGCGGCACAGGAACGCTCTAATTTGTCCCACCACCGGAGTGTCAACAAGGTATCCACCTGTAGGCTCCTATCCACCCACAGATCAATGCACCTTCACAATAAAAGCTCCTATAATTTACTTTTAGCTCTGTTTTCTTGAAGGGATTTGATCTTATGTTTGCTTCACTGTATGGTTTATATTAAAAGCAAAAAATATTATACTGCTGAATACTTTGCAATAATTTAACCGTTCATATCAAAATGTTCCTCAATTCAGGACATTGGTGCTAAAAGTATTAGTTTATCTTCATCTTTTATATCATTCATATTATTTAACATTTATTACAAATATTTTCTTCACGTCATTTAAAATCTGCTTTTCTGCTCTATTTTTGTCTTGTTATGCTACATTGAGTTTACGGCTAGCCTTTTGCTACTTTCCGTTTTTAGCTGCTTTTAACTAAATTTTTGACACTTTTAGCTTTTATCCAGCATTTTGTTGCGTTAGGTTTCTAGCCTGACTTCTGATATTTTTTGCTAGCCTTCTGACATGCTGAGTTTCTATTTTGCAACTTTTATATTTTAGCTATAAGATTTTGCTTTGTTTAACTAACTTTTCACTACTTTTAATTTTATCTAAGCTCTTGCTGCTTTTAGCTTGTGTTTCCCAACTTTAGTCATTTAAAATCTGCTTTTCTGCTCTATTTTTGTCTTGTTATGCTACATTGAGTTTACGGCTAGCCTTTTGCTACTTTCCGTTTTTAGCTGCTTTTAACTAAATTTTTGACACTTTTAGCTTTTATCCAGCATTTTGTTGCGTTAGGTTTCTAGCCTGACTTCTGATATTTTTTGCTAGCCTTCTGACATGCTGAGTTTCTATTTTGCAACTTTTATATTTTAGCTATAAGATTTTGCTTTGTTTAACTAACTTTTCACTACTTTTAATTTTATCTAAGCTCTTGCTGCTTTTAGCTCATGTTTCTTTTGCTACATTTAGCTTTTATTTAGCTTTTTGATACATTTAGTATTTAGCTAACATTTAGCTTATTTTGGCTTTGTTCCCCTTATGTGTTCTGACACAGTTTCACCTCCTTCAGCTTGTTCTAGCAGCCTTTCAGCAGCATTTCCTATTTCTCTGGTTAGTGTTTGTAGTTTATTCTGTTTCCATGAAGTAGCTGAAGCATGTCATCTAACCTGTGTGTGCAGTCTCTGCCGGCTGTGTTTAGGATTGAGATGAAACACGGCGAGTTTACCTGGGTCATCAAAAGGAAGGAGAAACACTTCATGGAGCTGCACAGAGAGCTGAGGACATACAAAACCTTCATTAGGATACCACTGCCATCACGCAAGTTGGTGCCAGCACTCGCACACAAACCTCTCACACTGTCCACCACATACATGTTCTCATGGAGACACACGCACAAACTGTTGTTCCATTTTTAGGACTTTTTCTGGTACACAGCTATCTTTATGTGGACCAAAGGTGTGGATAGAGTAAATATATTTTCATGTTTAACTTCAACTAAACACAAAACCTCACGTTCCTCATCTCATTACTATGGCTGAGTGCCGCTAACGAACAATAACTGAGCTTTACGTGATATTTCCTACAGTCACAGATGAAGATAATCTCATCCTTCATAGAGAGGATTGTTGGTTTAAGAGAGGAGTAAAGGAAGCCATTTTTGTGAAGAAAACTCATCCACCATTAAACAGAGGTGGAGGTCATCATGTCCAGTTGTCCTCCTCCTACAATGCTGTTATTGCAAGTATGACTCAGCACCATGTGAGCAAAAGGTGTGAATCAGGGCACAGATATTGTTAGGCTGATGGTCCTCCTTTGCATATGAACAGAAAGTGTTGATGTTCATCGTTAAACCTGTTTTTCCACCATGTGGAGGCAGTGCTTTTAATGCTGAGTTTACCTGAAACTCCTCAGATTGAAGAAGTCTCTCTGAGGAGAGATGAAACGTTTCATTAAAGAAGGACCTACATTGTTTTGTGATTTTTCTATCTGGAGATGCATCAGAACAAGACTGGTCTTATATTCTGAGCGGTTTTACAAAGTGTTTAAAAATTTGCCAATAAGTTTTGGAATCAGCTGTCTGTCAAAAAAACTACCCAATGAACTACCCAATTCAAGATCCCTGCCACAGCTAACTGACCTTAAAAACACAGAAATTATTATAACTCAGTTAATTTACAGATATTGAGCTAAAGTTTAAGGTGGCGGTAGCTAAGAGTCACTCAGTCTGAGGATGACATGTCAAAATCTGACATGAAATCTGGTGACATGCATTCCTTCAGTAATAAAGGTAAAACTTTGATTATTGTTGGATTTATTCAGCTTTGCTGCTTCCTGAGTGTTCCTGTTTATCTCTTCATCTTATTGTGTGCTGGAGAGAAGTGGGTGCCTTACGCAACGATTCTTTTCATGAAAAGAAATACTTCATCAACATATAATTGCCATTTCTTTTCAAATTTAAGTCAAACATGCACAATAACGCAGCCTCAGTTGTTCATTTGATCGAAACACGCGTTTAATCAGCTACACGAAAACGACCGTCGTTTGCAGCCACTGAAACCACCTTTCTTTCCCAATTTCCTGCTGTAACACTCAGCGCTTCCTATAACTGTGGGATTTTACAAGCGCGCCGTAAAAAAACGTATCTCCAAAAACCAAGCCACGTTAAGTTTATTCCTTTCATTTCCTCCTTTCCAGCCACACCGTGAGGAGGAAGACCGTGAGGAAGAGCGAGGTGAGGGAGATGCCCTCGCTGCCCAGGGGGGGAGGAGACGAGCTGGTGCGAGACGAGCAGGTCTCCAGCAGGAGAGTACGTCACGTGGCAGCGTTCAGATTCCCGGCTTGTTTCCTGCTTTAATATCTCAGCTTTATTGTGCTCGGCTCTGCCTGCAGCCGCTGGTTGCCATGGCACTGCTACTCTATGCCAACACATGTTTTCTGTAAAACTCTCCCTGCCTGTCTGCGTGTGCATAATGGTGCTTATTTCCATAGATTTTCATTAGTGTTCTAATTAAAACCCTCTGTTGAAGTGAAGCGTGTGTGTGTGTTTCTACAGAGACAGTTAGAGGACTATTTGAACAAGCTGCTGAAGATGGCCATGTACCGCAAATATCACCATACTGTGAGTAAATACACCAAACTGTGCAAAGAGCAACACTGTATTTGTCAAATATGTTTCATTTTAGCTCAAGTTTTAGAAACCTCTTCTTGACTGCCTGGCTGACATCAGGGATTGGATGGCTTTAAACGTTCTAAACTTTAATGAAAAGAAAACAAACAGTCATTCTGTTTCCAATTAACAACACAACAGAAACACTAATCAACCTTTCCACTTTGGCCCCATTAAAACAACTTGTCACCAACCTAGGTGTAAAAATGGATCCATACTAAACAATCATGTACATGGGTTATACAGTGAAACTGAAACACCTGTCATTTTAGTGTGGGAGGTTTCATGGCTAAATTGGACCAGCCTGACGGCCAATCTTCATTATTTGTACATTGCAGCAGTAAGAGCAGAGTGTGAAGGTTCAATTAGCAGGGTAAGAGCACAGTTTGGCTCAAAATATTGCAATGCACACAACATTATGGTGACATACCAGAGTTCAAAAGAGGACAAATTGTTGGTGCACGTCTTGCTGGTGCATCTGTGACCAAGACAGCAAGTCTTTGATGTATCAAGAGACACAGTATTCAGGGTAATGTCAGCATACCACCCAGAAGGACCAACCACATCCAACAGGATTAACTGTGGACACAAGAGGAAGCTGTCTGAAAGGGATGATTTGGGTGCTAACCTGGATTGTATCCAAAAACATAAAAGCACGGCTGCCCAAATCAGAGCAGAATCAAATGTGCTCAACTCTCCTGTTTCCACCAGAACTGTCCATCAGGAGCTCCACAAGGTCAATTTACACGGCCGTGCTGCTATAGACAAATCTTTGGTCACTCGTGCCAAACGTCGGTTTCAACGATGGAAGGAGCACAAATCTTAGGCTGTGGACAATGTGAAACAGTTCTCTGATGAGTCCACCTTTACTGTGTTCCGCACATCCAGGAGAGTTAAAGTGTGGAGAAGTCACAAAGAAGACTGTTGCATGCCCAGAGTGAGGCATGGGGGTGGATCAGTGATAGTTTGGGCTGCCATATCATGGCATTCCCTTGGCCCAATACTTGTGCTAGATGGGAACATCACTGCCAAGGACTACCCAACCATTCTGGAGGAACATGTGCATCCAGTGGTTCAAACATTGTATTCTGAAGGCGGTGTCGTGTATCAGGATGACAATGCACCAATAGACAAGACTGGTGAAGTGAAGTTGTACATCTCTCGTGGCCTGCACAGTCCCCAGATCTAAATATTATTGAGCCACTTTGGGGTGTTTTGGAGGAGCGAGTCAGGAAATGTGTTCCTCCACCAGCATCACACTGGTCACTATGCTGCAAGAAGAATGCCTTAAAATCCCACTGACCACTGCGCAGTACTTGTAGATGTCATTCCAAGACGACTTGATGCTGTATTGGCTTCAAAAGGAGGCCCTACACCATAATACTAATAAATTATTGTGGTCTAAAACCAGGTGCTTCGGTTTCATAGTCCAACCCCTGTAAATTCAATTGTTAAATCCTGCTTTTTACAGCTGAGGAGACTGTCCAAGTTAAAACCCATCCTGTCAAAAAGAAATCTGGAGACAGTAATTCATGCATTCATTACATCCAGGCTGGATAACTGTAATGCTCTGCTGTATGGAATCAGGCAGTCTTCCATTGCTCGTTTGCAAATAGTTCAGAATGCAGCAGCCTGATTTCTAACTGGCACAGGTAAAAGAGCATATTACTCCTGTTCTAACTTCTCTTCACTGGCTTCATGTTCATTTCAGAATACACTTTAAGATCCTCCTGTAGTCTTTAAATGCCTAAACAACTCCACCCCCTCTTACCTCTCTCATATAGTGCATCCACTGGTCCCACAGTGCTCTCTTGGGTCATCAGGTCAGCTGCTTCTGAAGGTCCCTAACTCTTGTCTTAAACTGAGAGGTGACAGATCCTTTTCTGCAGCAGGTTTAAAACTGTGGACTCATCTACCACTACATGTCAGACAGTCTCCTTCACTCGCTGTCTTCAAGTCTCATTTAAAAACACACTACTACTGCCTTGCCTTTGAATCTGAGTGAGATGGTGCAAAACCTCACTGTGTATCATAACTCTGTTCTATGTGTACTGTAAACATAAATGCTTCGTATTTTGACTAAAATTTAAACTATGTTCTGTTGTGTTTGTCTATTGTACAGCACTTTGATTGGTCTTGTTCTGTTTAAAGTGCTTTATAAATAAAAGTGGTGTGGTAAATCAAGCCAGGGACCACACTCAAATAAAGCAAGAGAGACACAGAAGGTTTCAGAGTATGAGCCTTATTTTGGGTCCATGAAAATCTAGATTTGACAATGAAAATTAACCAGATGTGTGCACTCCAGAGTTAAACCACAGTGTCTAAAGTTGCCAGAAACTAATACATTCTTAAACAAAGATCTAAATGTCGGTTTTTTTTATTTGAAACATTAAAACTTTTGTATATTTAAAGTTTAAGTAACATAAATGTAATAAAATACAACAGTTACTATCAGAAAACCCTGTCAGTGAGTTTGACATTTCTGTCCGCCAATAAATTAAATCTACTCTCAAACCAAACATTTTGCAGCATTTTATTACTCATCATCCAATGCAAATGTGGAGCAATAATGTTCTGGCTTTGTCTGTAGTGTTAGCAAAATATTTCATAAATAACTGGACAGATTTTAATAAAACTCCCAGAAAGAAGTCACTGGCAGCTCAGCTACAGGGTGAGTCAAAAGACTCAGGACATCTTTTTATTTTAGATTGAAATAGGAAAATGACATATCTATTTATTATTTTATCCTAATATATAATAGGTATTTTATTTCATCACTTGATTACTTTTACTTAAAAAGAAGAAAGATTATAATCAGTAGTTAATGAGCCTTAAAACCAAGCATCTCCATGGCATGATGCCTCATTTGAAGCTACTTCTAGTATCTGAGGTGATAAAATAAATATGCATGTGAGTTTAACAGTTTCCTGTTTATTAAAGTTTCACTAAATGAAACGTTTTGTTTTCTCCTCCCTTTTGTTTCTCAGATGGAGTTCATTGACGTCAGCCAGATGTCTTTCATTCATGACTTGGGGCCCAAAGGACTGTGAGCATTTTCTATTTTATTGCTGAGTCGACATTCACACTGTTTTATTGTTTGTTTTTGCTTCTGTGCGTTTGTAATCGAGCTACTTCCACGTACTTCTTTGGCCAATATTTTTTATCAAAATGTTCAGCTGTATTGGGAATCATGTTAAGAATTTTGTCTGTTGTAACTTTACCTAATTTACAAATATTTAATCCAAAGAAATATATCAAAATCTCTCCAGTTTCCATTACATGATTGTTCTTTTTTTTAAAATCTACTTTAGCTCAGTTGCTCTTTTTGTTCTATGCAACCTAGCTTTTAGCTACTGTTCTTCTACTTTACTTTTTAGCTAACTTTGTGCTTTATTAAAGCTTTAGTTAACATTTTGCCATTTTAGTTTTTAACTTACATTGTAATACATTTAGCTTTTGACTAGCATTTTGCTGCTTTTGACCTTTGTTAGATTTAAAAAAAAATGTTAATTTTTTTTTGCTTTCACCTTTTGTTGTTTTTAGCGTTTAATTTGATACTTATAGTGTTTTACACTTTCTAGGTTTTGGTTAGCTTTTACTAATTGTACTTTTTAGCAAGTGTCTAGTCGCTTTTAGCTTCAGCTAATTTTAGTATTCACACTGTATTTTAGCAGAACATGTAATTTGTTTTCAATATGAGGGTCTAACTCATCTCATTCATTTAGAAATATTTAGACTTTAATTCCTTTCATTTTCTGCAGAGAAGGGATGATCTACAAGCGCTCAGGAGGACATCGTATACCTGGACTGAACTGCTGCGGCCACGGTCAGGCTTGTTACCGCTGGTCCAAACGGTTTGTGATTCTAGCTCTGTATCTTATTATGGTTTGGTTTTTTTTTTTATTAATTTCACACTTTTGCCTCCTCTGTCTTCCACCCACTGCTTTAGTTGCCATGTTAACCTAAAATAAATCAGTGCTGTTGACTGATTTGTTTCTTTTATATGGACTTCGTTTATAGATTTACTGTATTATTATTGTCATTCTTTTTTATTATTTGCTGGTAGCAGAAAGACATCTACAATTGATTCACTTTTGGAGTGAGCCCAATTTAAAAAGGTCGCTACAACTACAGTGTAGGCTGTACCTCAGTCAGTTTTATAGATCTGAAGCTAAAATCTGGGGTGGTTGTGCCTAACAGTCATTCACAACACATACTTTAAGCACTAACAAATCACCTGACATGTTCCGATATCACATGAGATCATGTATAATCTTATTTCAGACATTTCTCAACACAAGATGATCTCCAAATTCTGGCCTGAAAGGCGGCGGGCGATATTTATTCTTTAAGGAATGCTAGGCCTTTAATTTAGTTTCATGCCGTTTCACTTTCACTTAACTTACCTTTTATCGAATCCAAACTAATGTTCAAGCCAAAGTTCTTTTCCAAAGACTCCACACACGCAGCAGAATCCCACGTGTTTGAAACACTTGGCCCATCCACCTACATCCTCATGTTGCTTTTCTTCCTACACCTTTTTCATTTCAACAAGAAGTGAAAGAAATGGTCTCCAACAGTCAGAGGAGAGCCGCAGTGTTTTGCATAAACTCAGAAATCATAAGGTTTAGGTGGTTTTAATGAGGATCACGTCATCTGTGTGTGTGTGTGTTTGTGTTTGCTGCAGCTGGCTGGTGGTGAAGGATTCCTTCCTGCTGTACATGAAACAAGACTCGGGAGCGATCTCCTTTGTCCTGCTGGTGGATAAAGAGTTCAGCATCAGGATGGACTCCAAAGACACAGAGACTAAACATGGAGTCCGGATTGATAGTCTATCCAGGTTATATTTCTGTGTGTGTGTGCATGTCTTTGTTACCTGGTGGGGACAATTTTGACCATTTTCAACAGCTTACATACAGCCTGATGAGGAGCCACTCTTCCTTATGGGGAGAAAAGCCCGGTGGGTTAGGGGTTAGAATTAGGACTAAGGTGTGAATTGAGTTTAGTTAGGTTTATTTATTTTTATTTATTTATTATTTTTACAAATTTATTCATTTCTTAAAAAAAGACAAATGATTCTATGTACAATAAGAAAAAAGAAATACAAATAAAATGAAATGAAAGGCGGCAGAGAGAAGAAAAAA
>JAUBOC010000002.1:1300088-1313159 GCA_032275365.1 Anablepsoides cearensis
TTTTTATGCTTTTTAAGATAAAAATAGGGGGGGTCGTATTATACATGAGATCGTATTATACACGAATAAATACGGTAATTGTTAAAAAGGTTGGTGTTTTTACCAGTGTCTTCTAGCTTAGCTTGCCCCATCTACTGTGTGTAAATACTATGTTCTTATCATGAATCTGACTACAGTAGAGTGCCATGTGAGGCTAGCATGAATGCTACAAAATTAAAAACAACAAAAGGTTTATCTGTTTATCAACAGAAAGTACAGGAACAGGATCCAAGTGGTTCTGTGTTGATCTTTTACTTCAGATAAGAAGTTTGGAGCAAATGTTTTTTCTGGCCAAACTCAGCTCATTCTGTCACTGGAATCCAGCTGTTTGCCTGCATCTTAGCTAGGGAAAAGTGACAAAAATATTTCTTCCACGTGAGGATGATGGCTGTATCCTGAGTCACTGTTACAAGAACTGTAGCACAATGTTTCGTGGTCCTCCCAGTGGAATTTGAGGCTGATTTCACAAATTTATTTAATAAATCTATCATTCCTCTTCTGTTTAATCCCAGCAACAAGGCGTGCGGATCTTTGTGATGCTTTATAAGGAGGTGGAGCTCGCCCTGGGCATCAACTCGGGCTACAGCAAAAGGACGCTCATGCACCTGCACGCCAACATCAAGGTGACCAGTGACATCATAACGAGTTGGTCTGTGTGAAAACCAGAAGGTCACGTCACTGTTTACATGTGTGCTGTGTGGTCCTGCGTGATCCAGGTGATGCGTCATCCAGATCACGTCTCGTCCTCCGTCTACCTGTGGGCCCATCACGAGAAGATTGTGGTTATTGACCAATCGGTGGCCTTTGTGGGCGGGATCGACCTGGCGTACGGTCGCTGGGATGACAGAGAGCATCGGCTGACAGACGTGGGCAGCGTGACCCGCTCTGTGGCCTTTGAGCAGGTCAGGCACTGAATGAAAACGTTCCACCCACACCTTCAACTTGTTGTCAGTTTAAAGAAGAAACCCTCGTTGCAAAATGTGTCTGGCCCAGTTCTGGCCCACACAAGGCACTAATACTCAGCTCAGATACCGCAAAGAATAATGGCCCTTTGGTGGCCCAGATATGGTTTGCTAGAGGTGGTCCATGCAGGGGCCAGCAACATATAAACCAAACCACAACTAGCCCAGTTGTGGCATACCATCTTAAAAACAGTGCTATCATTGCCAAACATGGCCCTCAAGCATTTGACAAACCACTTACTATGCCAGCAGATCTGGCCCACTCCTGTCTGCTATGTGGGGATGCTTTATTTGAATTATTCAACTGTAGAATTTCAGTATAAAAAATGAAAGGCCATTGAAATATTATGAGATCTCATGAGATTTACAAACGCTGGATGTATGCATTGAAGTCTACTACATTTAGTTATAGTACTGTTTACTACATCAAAATCAGAGGTCTGTAAAGCACTTAAAGTGACCGAATCAAATTTTTGTATTAAATATGAGTGCACTTTTGGAAAGACAACATTAATAAGCATACTAGAAAACAATTTTCACGGCGATGGGATGAACTTTTGTTGAGATATTTGCCTGTAAAATAGCAGGAAGTGACATCAAAAGGGAATGTGAACAAAGTGTTAAAATGGCTAACAACACAGACCGTAGAGAAGAATTTGATATTTCTTTAAATTATTTTGAGTCACTAACAGGGACAGATGAAGATGAGTTAGAGTTTAAACAATATTATTTCAATAAACAAAGACCAGAGAGTTCCTTTTCTTAAATATCACCTCTTTGATGTCACTTCCTGTTTCACTTCTGCTGAGCCAAGTTCAAAAGAAAATATGCCCGTTATGTTAGAAAATGGGCTAAATTGTGTGTATTATGTCAGGTTTCTTAAATATAAAGATGTTTTCTTTGACTTTTTGCATCTGAACAATATGCATGTCACAGGCACTTTAAAAGAAATAACTAAGTAGAAGTAAAACTTTGGTAAAAAAGAATTTCACTGATAAGAAAAGTACTTAAAAGTCATACTGCTCACAATAATCAGGAAAGTAAAAGTAAAAATACTTTTATACACACTCTATGAAATAAAGGGTTGAAACTTCTCAACCAAATGGATTCCACCACAACGAGTTGAGTAAATAGAGCAATTTGCACATGTTATTTTAAAGAAAATGTGTAATCTGCTTCACATTTACTCAACTCAGTTTAGCGGAACCAGTTGACATAATTTGGTTACATAAATTCATCATTTTATTTTTTAGAGTGCATAAAGGACTCTTTTTCATGAGTTCAGACTTGTAGTTAGATGTTAAATTTTAAAGTAAAGAAGTAAAAGTATCATTTTATGTTTTGAATGTAACAAAATAAAAGTAAAAGTTACAATTAAAAAAATACTTGGTAAAATTACAAATCCTCAAAAAAAATCTTAATTGCTGTAAGAAAATAAATGTGATAAGTTACAGGACACCTAATCAAAAATAAATTATAACCACTTTTTGTGTTTTTTAAAAGTTTGCTGTAGTGACCATATTACTAAAAATTGGGTCAGTTTCAAAAAGTTTTTCAGTTGTGGATGTACATCCAATGATTATTTCCTTATAATGTCAATAAACTTTATTTTGCTAACAGTCTTGATCCAGTAGCTAATGGCAAAATTACAATCTGTTCAAGTTTAGAATATGTGTCTGGGATCAGTCTCAGCTATTACCACACCAGGTTTTAGCTCAATTTATATGCTGGTGATGGAAATATTTAAGCTTTATCTCAAGAAGAATCAACAGTATCATCGTCAGCTTTCACATTTTGTTTGTAAAGAGCCCCCGAGTGGACAATGGGGGATTTTAATCTTTTGCTTTATCTCGCAAAAGTTGTTTGTTACTTCTGTGCCTTCCTGATTTTGAAATGAATTTGCATGTGCATCATTATACAGGAGTTAATGCTTAAATTCAGTTTTGCCGTAAAAATATGACAGCCACCCAATATCGCAGTCAACTTTCCTAACTTGTGTTGACACATACAGTTTCTGTAACCACATATTTCAAAATAAAAGTCTCTTCAGTACAGTTAATACAAAACCTTACAATTAATAAATTTAGCGAGGTAACACAAAAGAAAAAAAATACCCCAATGTCCCCTCGGTGGCTCCGTACATCAGTAAAAAGTCTACTTGCTGCATTATTTTTCTCATCAAGAGAACTACCTACACTACCTAAAGTGTATCTAATGTTTTGTAGGCTGGCTCCACCAACTCTCCGTCTGATAAGGGAGTGTCTTCTGTTGATGGTGTCTCGCGGAGCAATGGAAGAGGGACGCCGCCCACCGACTCTGTGGAATTACCCAAACTGAAAGGAGTGGGTCGTAGCAGGATGGCTCGCTTCAGTCTGTACAGACACCTGCATAAACACGCTCTGCAGCACACTGACAGTGTCAGCAGTGTGGACAGTGCAGGTGGGTGAAGGCAGCATAAGAGATTTTTTCAACATGTTCTGCCATTCCACGTCGCATTATGGACTTCTGTAAAAGAAAAGTATATTTAGAAAGATTGTTGAAAAGTAATTTTATAACATTGTTCCTCAACAAAATTTGGGAAAACCTTGAATATTGCATCATTTCATCATCAGTTTATATCATCCAAAGATTTCAAGTAAATTTCTGAGTGCAAAGGACAAGACTGAAAGACAATACTAGATGTCTGTGATCTTCAGGCCCTCTCTCAGCAAGGCTTTTCTAAACACTGAGTCCATTACAACAGCATGGCTTCCTGTTAGAAGAGTCTGGGTACAGAACTGGCTTTCCTGCAGTTCCGACCTCTCACCAAGATAAAACTTCATTATTTCATCAGTTAATGAAACACCCAGCAAAGAATCAGGACTGTTGAACAGCTGGATCCTAGATTAGACAAGAATGGGATAATTTTCCCTCCAAAAACTCCAACAACCAGTTTTCTCAGGTCCTGGACATTTATAGACTGTTGTTAAAAGAAGGAAAGCTTCACAGAGAGACATGTTCCCCTGAACCAATTATTCTGAGACATGCTGCCAATTTTTTTTTCTGAAAATGCTGCAATTTCTTGGTGTAACCCACCTATTATGTTGCGGGTCAAATTGACCCGTGTCAAAATTTAAAAATGTTTTAAAAATAGTTAAAAAGTATTTTTTCAGTATGAAACTTTTTTATTTGTTTCAACAAGTTTAATCAACATATACAATAAAAATGGTTCATTTAAGATATTTGCAAACCTCCCCTACATCTACATTTTCCATAGATCAAAATGTAAAAAAAAAAAATTCTATAAAATTTAATTTCACGTTTTTGTGTGTGTAGGTTCTTTTAATGAATATAAAAAAAAAAATGCACATTTTTTATGAAAAATTAGAGAATTTTCCTGATTGAAATATAAAAAACACACAAATATTGATTGAAATGGTTAGTAAAAGAGTCAATAATCAGTTTTGGGTGATCTTTTTTATTTCTGACATTATTGCATTATTAAACCTTCCCCAGGACAAACTGACACAGGAACATTGTTGTTGTTCCTCATAAACAAATGTTTGCTATTTTCTGAATCAAACAGAACAGAGATTTACAAATTACTTCTGTTTTCTATCTTCATTTTACACAATGTTCCATTTTTTTTTCAGAAATGTGGTTTATAAGATATTTCAAAAATATGAACTTTTACTATAACCTTTACTGTACACTGTTCCTGTGTGAATATGTGCAGGGAGTACCTCTGGTCAGAGCCTTAAGACCGGCGTTGGGGAGTTACAGGGAAACACCCGTTTCTGGCACGGCAAAGACTACTGCAACTTTGTCTACAAGGACTGGATCCAGCTGGAGAAACCTTTTGATGGTCTGGTACACAAATATATTTATGCACCCAAGAATGTTTATTTAATGCTGTACTTTTTTCCAGTTTAACTGATCCTACTTGTAGCAATAACGCCACTTTTTCCTCCATTTGTTTGCTCTGAACAGCAGCTCCTAAGTCTGACTCGTTTTAGTTTATTATGTCTTGCTGGAATTTTTATTACTCTGCGCCGTCTCCTCTACGCTCTGCCATATTTTCACATTCCTGGTTCATCGACTAATCTCCTGCTCCTTCTTGCAGACTTTATCGACAGATACACCACTCCCAGGATGCCTTGGCACGACATTGCCTCAGTGGTTCATGGACGAGGAGCCCGGGATGTGGCGAGGCACTTCATTCAGCGATGGAATTTTACCAAGGCACAATATTCTGCTTACTACACAGACACACACATACACACACAGAACATGCATGGATGGAAAACAAGATAAGAACATAACGATTATCTTATCTGGCTTGAAAAGCTAAACATTTAGAAAATCATTGACTATTTTCTATGTCAGTTTATAGGAACTACAAACCATAGCAAACTGATATTAACTAATGGGGGTGGCTTAGTTATTTAAAAGAGCCACATACGGACCATGGGTGACTTCCACCTGGCCCACCAGTTAATTCTTAAAATTAAAAGAGAAACCATTTTCTAATTAATTTTTTTTATTATGAAAATATATTTTACATCAATTTTAAATTTCTGATTCAATTCAGCAAAATAAACTTAATATAATATTTCTTGTTCTTTTACATAATTCAGTGGTTCCCCAGATGTTCCCTGATCTGTTGGCTTTAGGTAACTTAGGTCATATTCACACCTGATAGTCCGCTAGACTCCGTTTGATTGGGCCCAAAATTGCAAGCTTTGTTTACATTTTCAGTTGTTGTGGTTCACACTGCTCTGTGCCAAATGAACCAGACCCTGTAAACAACCTGTTCCCGTATAGGAGCACATCCAACTTCAGAACAGTGGTGTCCACCTTACACAGACAACGAGCAAGGTATTTACAAAATATGAGTAAATTTATTACTATTGTTACTCAGAATGCCCTGCTTTATAGTCCACTTCCTGCTTTTGGAGTGGTTTCCAGTCTGCTCGGCATTCACACAAATCAAACCGCACCAGAGTTCACTTTAACCAAACCGAGATGTAGGTTTTCAGGCGGACCAAATATCGCTTTTTTGGTCCGCACCAGAGTTCGATTACGCGTTCACACCTCCCCAAATGAACTTTCTAGGCAAATGAACTAGAGTTCAATTAAAGTAGGCTGAACAGGGCTGGTGTGAATGCACCAGAGAAAATCACTGATGTGAAGTTGGACACGCTCCGCTGTTCCACCTCATTTTCCACTCATGCTGAGCCCATTGTTGAAAACTATTTGTTAGGCACATTTGCCAAAAACAAAAAATAAATTCTATAACCACTAAAATCTGAGGTTACTCCATGTTTGTTTATGTTTTGTGAAGAAGGAAGTTGCATGACTTCTTCTGAGGTTTTGGTGTTGATTCCTTCTGTGGTTCTTGGAGCAGCGCCACCACAGGCGAGGGAGGAACAGCAGGGTTCATTTGACAAAGTGCAGTGTGAATGTAAACTGCACCTACTGAAAATGTAAACAAATCTTGAAATATTGATCCCTAATCAAACCGAGTCTACCAGGCTATCAGGTGTGAATACGACCATTGTTGCCATATTAGATTCTGCAACTTTAACTTTTTCCCCTAATTTCCCCAGTTTAGATTTCTTCCATTTCTCCTCTTTACATTAATTCTGTGTCTGTCTCACACAGATCATGAAACCAAAGTACCGCTCTCTGTCTTATCCATTCCTCCTGCCGAAGTCTCACTCCACTGCCAATGAGCTCACATATCAAGTACCTGGGTGTGTGAATGCTAATGTGCAGGTAAGAAAACACATTGTGCATTTTAATAAAGAAAATCAAAATGTCAAAGAAAAGCACTGGGTTTAAATTTTACTACAAGATGGAAACCAACAGTGTTGAAGATCAAAGAGAGAACAGAACGCTCCAGAATAAACTCCCACTATCCCACGTTTTCCACATCATGAAATGTTGCTGGAAACAGATAAAAGAGTGAATGTTAAAGCTCCATAAGAGCCGTTTGCAGTTTAAAGTAGTGTAGAGGTAGTTTAAAGTCTTTGTTCTTTGTTTTCTCTGTTAGATGTTGTCACATTTTGTTCAAAGTGTGCAACTTTTTCATTTTTATCTGTTTTAAGTTACAGATTTTCATCAAACAAGTTATTTGTTAAATTGTTCTCTAAAATTGTTATAGTACTACTGTTAGTTTTTTTCAGTTTTTATCTACAGTATTGTAGAGAAAATCAACTCTATCTAATATTCAATTAATCAGTTACAAAATTTCCTTCAGTATCTTGTTTCAGATTTATTTCTAAAGTGAATAAAACTAATGCATAATGAAGACTATGTTAAAAATGCTTAAAGCTTAAAAATGCTTAAAGCTTAAAAATATCAAAACAAAAACTAAGAGCTAAAATTAGCAAAACAAGAGCAAAACCCAGCAGATTATTAGCTACAAAGCATAAGTAAGGCTAAGAACTAAAATAAACCTATGAGAAGCTTTGAGTTAAACTTATTAAAGCAAATGCTAAAACCAGCAGAATAGTAGCTAAAAGCTAAAACCTGAACAGGAGCTAAAAACTACAATTATCAAAACAAAAGGCTACAATCAACAAAAATGTAACCAGCAGAAAAGGAGCTAAAAGCTAAAATTGGCAAAACTAAAACATTAAGATAAACTAAACCAAGGTTAAGAGAAAATCTAAAAAATTAAAGCTAAAATCAGGAAAACAGTTGCTAAAAGCTTAATCTAGCAGAACAGTAGATTAATGTAGCTGAATGTCTCAATCTACCAGGAGTCAGACATGTCAGGTAGTACGGATTGTCCATAATTTACACAGATTTTCCCACGGACGTACAAAACAATCTCACAGACTTTTTACAGGTATTACAGATTTTTTCAAAAACTCAGTTTCAAAATTATTTAACATGTCAGAGCCTGTGGGATGTAAAAAAAAAACAAATAAAAAAACATCAAATAACCATCTTCCAATCCACTCGGCCACTAGAAACAAGTTCTCATGTCCTCATTTCCTCCAGCTTTGCAATGCAGGCAAAACTTCCAGATTTTTGAGGCTCATTATACAAGTAAAAATCTGAAGGTGTTGACCTGATGTATGAGGAGTTATATAAACACTTGGACAGATCAGACGTATTGATCAGATAACCATTGGAGGTGGTTTAGATTTGCGTAGAAACAAGGACGTTGTTCAAATGGGAAAACAGCAAAAAAAATGTCACAAACTGTATCTTGGAAAACTGTAGGAGTTTAATATTAGATACTTATTTTTTATCTACATGACATTTTTGAGAAACAGTTCAGTTTTAAGCCTGAAAAAAAATGTATAAAAGAGGCTTCAGTTTGGGTAGCTGTTAGCCTAGCATGGAGAAAGATTACAGCCCTTTTCTTCATGTTTGCACTGAGTGATGTCACCACTCATGAGGTACCAACTATTCATTACTATTTCACAGATTGTCTTCAAAAATCTCTTTTACTGAAGTTTAGCAAATTTCAGTGCGTATTGCATTTATCAACTTCCCGCCATTTTCTCCAGTCTCCTATTTCTTCCTGCTCAGGGGTCATCTACAATATTTCTGCAGTGTTAACCTTAGGTTTTTGTTTCAATGAACTTATCTTTCACTTATTTAATGAATCTTCTCTTTGTATAAGGTTCTGCGGTCATCAGCAGACTGGTCAGCCGGCATCAAATATCACGAGGAGTCCATCCATAATGCCTACATCCAGGTTATCGCCAAAAGCAAGCACTACATCTACATAGAGGTAAACCATCACTGAGGGCATGATTGAAAACAAAAATATTAAAAATATAAAGGGTGTTTTTACTTAAAGAAATTAGATGTTTCTCGCAATTTATTTAGTCAAAGATTAAAACGATAACGATGAACGCAGTTGGCACCATCACGGCAAGCAGAAAATACGGAGGAATGGATCTCAGCTGTGTCGGTCTTTCTGTGTGAAGTTTACCTGTTTTTAAAAGAGCACCGACAATCTCGCTTGGGTTTTGTTCTCCCAGTACTCTGACTACTTCTTAAAGTCTAGAAAATAATGCATTGTCAGCATGCAATCCATACTCGTGCACCCGCTTTGGATGCTATTATCCATTAAATGGGCGTTATTAGCCGTTATCAGTCACATACAATGGCTTCAGACTGACTTCAGACTGTCCCGTCTGTGCCGCCTAGTGGGTTCTCCGTTCCATACAATGGCTTCAGACTGTTAGCTGGTTAGTATGAGGCATAAAGTCACTAATCTGGTTAATATGAGGCATAAAACCACTAAGATTTTTATGCAATCTGGTTAATATGAGGCATAAAGTCACTGAGGTTAATTTTAGAGTAAATGTCATGGGCTACGATAAAGTAGACCAGAAGTAGACCGGAAGTATACAGCACTGGTAACCCACTAGGGGAGCACTGTTGGGACAGTCTGAAGCCATTCTATGGGACTGATAACCGCTAAAAACGTCCATTTAATGGACTGATAACATCCAAACCGGCTGACTCGTAGATGTTTCTTTAACAGGTTCTTTGTTACAAACAAAACAAAATCTCAGATATAATTACTATAACTATCAGGATATCAGACCACACTTAATTCAAATACATTAACTAAACTATTATTGCAATACTAAACCTTTTATAGGTACAGATACACAAGTTCCAGATTTACACTCTATGGCAAATACTTGAAATCTGTAGTCAACTCAGCTTGTTTTTCATTAGCTCAGTCTGTTATCTTTTATTGTGTTATTCTTATCCTTCAGATTCCAGAGAGCAGAAAAGTATAGCAAGTAATCATCTAACTTGTTTAAATAAAAGCTAAAGTGTTTCAAAGCTCAGATAGCATCTTTGTTCTTAGCCGGAGTGAATATTTATTGTGTCATACTTCAGAATATGAAACTCTAATAGCTGATTAAGAAGCATAACAATGTTATATTTTACTTTGCTCTTATCACAGAATCAGTTCTTCATCACTTGTGCAGACAACAAGACGGTCTACAACAGGATCGGTGACGCCCTCATTGAAAGGATCATCAGAGCCCACAAGTACTTTATTTATCTTTATTTAAATCATTTTCTGCAAACTGTAGCAGTGGAAGATATTTTACACACCATGTAGTTCTGTTTCATCTGCCATACATGGACAGCACAAGTTGTTTCACAATGTCCCTTTCAGAATATTTTTAAATAAGTAAGCCATGTGTCCTTGACTTCCAGGGAAGGGAAGAAGTACCGTGTGTACGTGGTCACGCCTCTGCTTCCTGGCTTTGAAGGAGACATTACTACCGGGGGAGGAAACGCCATCCAAGCTGTGATGCACTTCAACTACAGGTGCGCCCCATGAGCCTAGAGTAAAACTGACTTTATTACTGAAAGTGGAAGAGGGAAAGAAAACTAAGGAGTGGTTTTAAAATGTAATAATGTTAGTTTCTTTTAAGTTGTGCAACAACAACTATTTGTTTTCTCAGAACTATGAACCGAGGAGAATATTCCATCATCGCCCAGCTGAAGAAGGAGAGTAAGTAAAGTACTGCAGGATTTCTGAAGACATGTTGATGGGTGCCGATGCAGCTAGTGTCTTGATCTAAAAGGTTTGCAACCTTTACAACCAAAAGAGCCATTTCTACCTCTTTGCTCACTAATGAAATGTGTCCGGAGTTGTGAAATGTGCTACAACTGGGATTATCAACTGCTGGTTCATGGGCCACTTTGAGTCTGTTGAAGGCGCCTTTTCCGGCCAGGGGGGATTACGTTATAAAACTAAAAATAAATAGTGATATTTATTTTATTATTATTTTTTTATCTTTAGGACAAAAGAAAAGACCACATTCAAGTAAATAAGCAAAAATATATAGTTTATATCAAATTGAATAAAAATTAAAGGCACATGTTTTTGAAAGTGTCACCATGTTTCTTCTCAACAACTCGTCTTGAAGGTATTTAAAAAAATAACATCCTGGGGGATTTGAGAGAAAGATCATCCTGTAAGGCTGGAAGTTGGATTAATAAAGTGAGCAACAAAGTAGCACGATCTAATCAGCATGTTTCTCTCCTGTTACAGTATTTGTAGTATCAGTCACATGTTTGTAAAGAAATTAACAGGAAAACTGCTAAAGCTAGTCTTTTCTGTTGTGGTGATGAAAATAAAATCTCACAATGATGTTGGTCAAAGCAGCAAAGAGCCACACGCTGCAAACCTCAGATCTATACTAAGAAAAAATACTTAGATTTTGATATAAAAATATAGAAAAACTACTGTTGAGATCTAAAGAAAGGTTAAAGCTGACGTCAGCAGCTAATTAGGGTCGTCATGGTAATAACACACCTGTCACTCCCTGACATCCAAGGTAATGAGAAGCAGAAAGAGGCTGAAAATAAGCCTAAAACAGTCGCTGTATGAAACCAATTTGGATTTTACAAATATTGAACTGTGAGCTGCAGAAGAATCTGATGGTCACAAGAATTTTGTTTTACACTGTTTTATGTAGGAGATGAAATTAGTTAAAACAACCCTTCATTTTCAGTGCTGTAGAGAATAAAATGCAAATAAAATACATGTTTTTATGTTAATCTAAACATTATAAGATTGTGCAACAAGACAGAGATGCTTCAGAGTTTCTGCATTGGGACCCTTAATGAATTCAAATATGTTGATGCTTTAAGTTGAGAGACTTAAAAGTACTAAGATGTTTCCTGTGTTTTAATAAAGTGGACGATCAGTGGATGAACTACATCTCCTTCGCCAGTCTGCGGACCCACGCAGAGCTGGAGGGACGCCTCGTCACAGAGCTCATCTACGTCCACAGCAAAATGCTCATCGCTGACGACAACACAGTCATCATAGGTTGGTCTATCTCTCGTCATCACACCTTCTGCCACTCTTCCTTCCTGTGCTATTTTCTTCAGCTGCTATTCGAAAAAGTCATCTTCTTCTTTTGACACCAACAAAATGTGCGAAAAGCAAAATGAAGGTTCTGGCTTTGCTTTCTCTGCCGCTCGCCATGTGTACAGCTAGAATGTGCTGCAGTGTTGCTGTTGAGTGTGATTGTTAATGTTGTTTGACTCTCTGATGCCACCTGGTGGTAATGAGGAGTCATGACATCCAAAAATATATATTTTTTGTGAATGAAGCTGAGTTTGGCTCTTCATTCTTTTATTTATTTTTTATTTTTGTAGGTTCTGCTAACATCAACGACCGGAGCATGCTCGGTAAACGTGACAGTGAGGTGGCTGTCATCTTTGAGGACTCTGAGAAAGTTGTCTCAGTGATGGATGGACAGGAGTACGAAGCAGGACCTTTTGCACTTCAGCTGCGTCTCGAATGTTTCAGGTAGGATTTGAGGGATGTTTCCCAGCACCATCATTCCCCAGATCCCTGTTCCCCCTGGTCTGATGTCTGACCTGTAATTGAGAATTTTTTAAAATGTGTTTGAAAAGACATTTTAAGCGAGAGCCAAACCTCCTTTATGACTTTCATTATTAACCCGGGGAGAATGTAGTTACTAGAGAACATAGGTACCAGGGAACATAGGAATGGACTTGAGATTTGAGGACATTAGTGAGAATAACAACAAAATAAAAATTCAAGAATCACACAAAATTTTTCTTATTTTAAAAGGTATTTAAAGGAAACGTGCAAAATCCAATTTTTTTTAGCTGTTAAATACATTCTGTTGTGTACTTCGAGTCTTTAGAAGTGCAGAGAATTTGCATTTAGTCTTTTCTGGAGCTGCATAGATATCTTTCTGTGTATTTATTTTATTTTCTTTGACATTTTCTGAAACAATACATCAAATTATTTGCAACAGAATTGCCAAATAAGGTCTGACCTTAAAATTTGGTTGTCTTCATTCTCCTCTGGCTCTGGGTCAGGCTCTGGCTCCAACATGTAAGGCTGGAGGGACAAGCAGGGCTCCAGACACTGGTTGCACACCGGTGTGCCTAACAGGGATACAAAAACGCAATTCCCTTTGATGTTCACCCGCGCACGCTGTGCTGCTGCGCAGAACCAGAGAGGAGATGTCTGTCTGCTGTAAAACTGTCATTCAGAACCAGCCACGGCTTAACTTTGTGTCAAAATAGATCTGTTAGAAATATT
>JAUBOC010000002.1:1377717-1389926 GCA_032275365.1 Anablepsoides cearensis
TTTGATACTTAAGTACAAAATATATTAGATACTTTAAGACTTTTACTCAAGTAATATTCTTAGAGGAGACTTGAACTGTTACCAAAGTAAATTTATGGTAAGATACTTGTACTTTTACTCAAGTATCACTTTGAGGTACTACACTGGTTACTTGACACCTCTGCTTGTCTGTAATATTAACATTTGTAAGTAAAGTCGGTAAAGTAAGCTTTTTAATTTTATCATAATACTTGTTTTCATGTAATCATGGCTGATAGTGTTTGTAAAAAACGAGCTGAGTGCAGGCTGCTGTCCTCAGCGGACCTGCGGAAGGGAGGAGGGTCACCCACCCCTCCCTCTCGTGCCTATCCGTAAAGAGAACTCAGCGCATGCGCACTGATTCCTCTCTTTCCGTGGAAGCAAGAAGATTGAAGGTAGGCTAAGGAAAACACTTTAAAGTAACATTTTTGGCAATAAAAAACAACAACAGGGAATGGAGTGACGCAGTATTTTGCGGAGCTGCCATGCCTTATTTAGTCTGAAGCACTAGGAGTGCGTTAATCTTCAGAGTTGTTAATAATTTGGGAGTAATGACGAGATGTTTTCTGAACAAACTGCTTTTTAACTATCGCTAGCTGACCGGTCTTAATTGATGTTAGCATGCTAACTGGGATAACAAAAGCTGAAAATGAACGACGGTGGAAGCTGAGACTAGCCGCCTGCTTGAAGCTGCTGTGTCAGATGCTCATCTGGCCTGACTGCCACGTAGTTAATGCGCTCCTTAGCGTCCTGCTTTGCCTAGCCGCTGTTAGCTATTTGGCCTTTTGAAACACTTACAGACTGCTAGTTGCTAACATCATGTTCAGCACTTTTGGCATTGTTCCCCGAATAGTCTTTGCAAAGTAAAACTGATAAGTCAGCTTCCTATGTGCCAACAAATGTGGTACATTAGCAAGTAACTTTAGCTGTTATTAGCTTTTAGTGGTTGCTCCTCGGTACAGACGAAAAGTACTGTTGAAAATCAAACACTTCAAAATAAGACTTTATGCATTTTATTATTACTAAACGACACCTAATTGGTGTTCTTTATAATAGATTAAAATAAGCACATATTCTTAGACTAAGAGGCTAATATTGCAAGCACGTTTTCTAAATTATGTGAAGTTTCATTCATTTTTGTCCATTGGTTCACAAAATATTTTGTAAATGGTACAGATACATGAATACAATTAACATCATCACTCTTTTGCCTTTTGTGATGGACTATAATAGAAGAATAAGTAAATAAAAAAAACATAGTTAGAAAATATTTATTGGTGTGCACCACTTGAGACCAGGCAGTGTGTGGTAGACGCAATGTTTTTTGACTCCATTACATGTGGTATGTTTGGAGCAAGGTACATGTACACATCACAGGAAGTTAATATTTTTTAACACGATTTGAATATTACTCACGTTTGTCAATGTATTTTTCCTCTCTTGGTTATTTGGAGCAGTTTGAGGCCCATTATGGCAGATGATGACTTCTCCACTGCAGATGCTGGGGCCTCTACCACATACCCCATGCAGTGCTCTGCACTGAGGAAGAACGGCTTTGTTATGCTGAAAGGACGTCCCTGTAAGATAGTTGAAATGTCTACCTCAAAAACTGGCAAGCATGGTCATGCCAAGGTAACACTGACTTCTTCCTTTTTTTGGAATTGAGGCTAAAAGCACATTTCTGATTTAGTTTGGTGTTTCCAGTATTTATTTATTTATTTATTTATTTATTTATTGTTTTTATATGGATTGCAAATGTTCCATTGTTCTACAGCAGGATTTAATTAGTTTATCTGTATTTTCAGGTGCACCTTACTGGACTTGACATCTTTACTCAGAAGAAGTATGAAGACATCTGCCCTTCTACTCATAATATGGATGTTCCAAATGTGATCAGGAAAGACTATCAGGTGAGGAATCCCACATAGATTTAATATCAAAGTAGAATTAGTAATGAACATATTATCAAAAATAAAATGACACCACAAGTCAGTACCTATTTTCTATGTGACTACTGACTGGGGATTTTTAGAACTCCATGTAATTCACTTCTAAATGTTTTTAGGGTGTATTCACACCTGACACATTTGGTCTGCTTTAAACGGATCAGGGTTTGTTTCCCCCGCTGGTCCAGACGTTTTATGCAGGTGTGAATACACTCATGAACCCTGTTGCAGACCAAACAACCAGACCGTCTCGGTACGCTGCCAAATGAAATCTGATGTGCTTTGAACCGAAACAACTTCAGGAAACATGTGCCTTTTTTTGGACTTCACGAGCCACTGTTGCGAAGCATCATGGTAAAAATGAACCCTTCAGAGTTGCTAACGCTACTACTACATGGACGCTACAAACAATGTCCAAACTGGGCACACATTTGCTGACGCTGTTCTACAATTAGAAGTGTGTCATTTCAAAACCACAGTTGACTGAGTTGCTCTTGAAATTCTATATGGTTTTCTTCGGTTGTACTATCAGAATTGAAGCACGCGGGATGGACATCTGTCTTTCTGGGTTGGTGCTCAGTTCTGCCCCTGTCTTTTCTGTCTGGAAGGAGCAAAGATCGTCACCCATGTGGCTTTGTTTACAAATTATAGTCTGCTTGCAAAAAAGCACAATGTGAATTCGAACTGCACCAAATTGAAAAAAAAAAAAAAAGTTTTTGGTCCGGAGCAAAGGACTTTCCTGTCGTGAATACACCCTTAGATTTTACATAAATCACAAATGTTAGAAAACAAATGCCTTCCCTGTTAATAAAAAGATTAATCATTTAAGAAAAGGTGAACTTTCTGCTGTAGTTTAGAGAAAATATGCACATTTTATGCATGCACTTTCTTCGTCTGGCAGAGACCTCTTATGAGACGTTAGTATAACAATGCAAATCAAATTCAAGCTTAAACTCAGAAAAGTGTTCAACATATGAATTGTGTTTCGGCTGCTTTTAAATATGGGGGGCTGCCTCATAAAAAAAAAAAACAAGTCTCCATGCAACGGTCTCAAACTATAGAGTATCAAAATGACCTTTTGATTAAGTTCTTTTTATTCAACATCAAAAATTTTTACTCAACATCGTCAGTAAGAATTTTCTGTCAGGCTTTAAAAGATGGCACAGCACATCGACAGCTCTTTTTTAAAGTTTTAATTATCTTCTATTGATTTGGGAAGCGTTGCTGTTTTAGCACTTTCAGTTGTTTCTGCTGCCTTTGATACTAATAATATCTTACTGTCACGACTTGAGCAAGTGGTTTGTATCACTGATGCAGTTTCATCTTGGTTTAGATTCTACTTGTCTAACAGGAGGGTTTTTTTTCTGCTCACTATGGGAATACTCCTCTGCTGCAGCTCCTCTGACAGAAAATGGAAAACATGAAACAATACAAAATAAAATAAGAGGAGTTTTTGTCATTTTAAACGGAAAAATGCAAATAAATGAGTCCAAACGTTTTCTTAAGGTTTAAATAAAATAGCAAACCTATACTTGTGTACATTTTTTAAAAAACGATTTAATACATAAATTTGAGCAATCAACATTCTGTCAAATAAACCATGTACCGTAACTGATTAAATATCTTACTGATAGATTATTTATGTTGTGTAAGAAGTTTACCAAAATGAACTCTAATGTATGTAGTTGATTTGCATTTACTCCCCCTCACTTATTTACTGCTCGTTACATGTCACTTTTGCAAATATACTTTAAAGGATGTTAGTTTAACATTTAGCTATGAGACCATGTATAAACTGACTAAAGTAAAAAGTTAACAGCCAACACAAGACTCTAAACGCACTCAGTAAAACCTACCTCCTCCTTAGATTTCTTCTTTGTTAAGACCCAGGTATTTCAGCCATGCATTGCAGTTACCAAAAAAATATTTACATGGTTCCTTATGACCAGTACTAATCATAGTCTTTGTCCAATGGGTTTTTTTAAATTAAATCTATGGTTATTGAAGACTTTGAGATTTGGTGCATTATTTGTTTCATGAGAGGTGCTGGTTTTTACTCATTACTTTTGCATTAGTTACTCTGAAGGTAACACACCAACAGGTCTCAAGTTTTAATGTGTAGTTTGCATGTTCTCTTTGTTCATGTGTGGGTTTCTGCAGGTCATCTGGTTTCCTTCCACAGATCAAAACAATAACATTAGGGTAATTAGCATTTCTAAATTGACTAGAGGAGTGAGTGTGTTTGCATGCGTGTCATGTGTATCCCTGTGTTCAGAATGTGCGCAGTCTCTCTGTCATTAACGGTTTGAGAGAGACTTTAGCTATCATGCAAACGGTTAAAATTTGGGGGATTCAAGTCAAAATATTACTTTTAATGAAATTCTTCTTTGCGTGTTTCAAGACAGTCAGATTGATGCTATGGTACGATATACAAACTGACTTCTAATGACATAAAGCCTAACCTGAATTAAACATAGAATACTTCATACTACTTCTATCCTAGGTAATGATGTGTCCAAAACAATAAAAAAGAGAAAACACGACTTAAATCAGTGTACTTAACAACAACCTTCATAAGATGAGTAGTAAGATAAGTTTAACATGAGGTTTTGAGAATAACTCCTGTGTATAACAATCAGCCATCTTTTTTCTTCCACTTATTCCAAGAAATCCAGCAGTTTTTACTCCGATCCATAACCTGCTACTTTACATAAAGTCTAAAGATGCTGTTAACAAAGATCCTCTTGTCAAAGTTTGAGTTTAATAAGAACTGAGACAATTTGACTGACATTAGCTGCTCAGTTTAATCAACTGTTTTTCTTTGTCTTTTATTAATATATTTAGGTGATTGACGTGTCTGATGGCTTCCTGTCTCTGATGGATGACAATGGAGAAACCAGAGAGGACCTCAAAGTGCCAGATGGTGACCTGGGTAAAGAAATAGAGAAAAAGTTCAGTGACGGAGAACAATTCATGGTAAGTTTCTGTGAGTTACAAAGATAATATATGATTATGAATGTTGAACAGCATCAGAAATGTAATATTTGACACAACCAAAATGTGAGCAATAATGTGTATGTGTGTAGCAAAATATCTTGGGAAATACGGTTACACTCAATGTAATAACTTGAAGTAAATCTACATCTTGATCACTTTTAAAATCAACTTAAATCAAGATGGGTGCCACGGGTTTAAAAACAAACTCTAAATGGCTGTGCAGTCAGTTTTACAAATATTTACCTAAATTTAGTTTTAAAATTAGTGCAAAAAAATTGCATAAAGTGTTTGTTTAAATTTTGCCATTAACTATTGAAGTCAACTCTGTGTGTTTGCAAAATATCCCTTGAACCATTGAACAGATTTTATTGGTCCGTGCAGAATATATTTATTTAATGTACATCCATCACTAAACAGTCTAACTTCAGATGGCTGCCACAGCTGATTGACAATAGCCAATACAGACGTGGCTATAGATTGTTCAGTTTTACAAAAATTAAGATAAAATTTAATGTTGTAGTAATGGAGTCATTCATAACATTAAAAGAGAGATGTATTGTGAGATCATGCATAGTGTCCTTTTCAAGGTTAACTAAAACAACTCCAGTTAACATAAGATGATGGTGGTCTTCCACTCTGACATGAAAGGCAGCAGGTGACATGCATTGTTTAGCAGTGGTGTCAAACTCCAGTCCTCGAGAGCTGCTGTCCTGCATGAAATTCATGTTTCTCTGCTGCAACATACTTAATCTAGTATTTGAATTTCCTCTTCAAAATCTGCAGGAACCTGTTAATGACTCATTGAAGTGAATCAGGTGTGTTATAGCAGAGAAATAAGGAAAACATGCAGGAGAGCGACCCGCGAGGACCCGAGTTAAACACATTAGGCCTTTTTAATTTTTGAAGAAAAAAACCAAACTCAAAACAATAATTGTAATTATTTCTCCATTTTCAGGTCTCAGTGTTGAAAGCTGTGGATGAGGAGCGTGTAGTTGGCACTAAGAACATGACTTAATTAGTCCCGGACAACGTTGGAGACCTCGCCTTCCTTTTGTCCTTTCTGGTTTAGAAGCTTCACCAAAGCTGCTGGCCTTCACCCCCACATCTCCACCTGCTGTCAGCTGTAATCTGGATACCAGACTCAGTCAGCTTCAACTGTACCTCAGACAAAGGCCAGAGTGCTATTCTCCTCAGTCAATGGTTCTACCCTCCCCACAGCTTCCTGAGCACCATTTCTAGTATATACTGGTATTATTTTAAGTATTTCGGCCCACCTTCCAGCAATGCATAACATTCCTATCAGTATGGAGATTTGCTTTTTGGGCGCATTTCTTCTAAAATAATTAGTTGTTTTCAAATTTCTGCAGGAGGACACTGCACCCCAAGCATGTAACCTATTTAGTTTACCTCTCAGAGAATGCATGTTACATTAATCGCAGGATCATGCCTTCACCACCGATTACAAATTCATCCACATGTGCACAACTCATGCCTTAGGAACTATGTATTCATGTAAGCAGCATCATTTTATTTAAACCTTCACTAAGAGCAAGTTTTCTACTGCATGTAGCCTGGTCTCAGTGGTTAGTCCTTTTCTAGCTGACATCTCGGGGTCTCAGCAGCCCAACTGCTTGGGACAGAGGAGGTTGGGTGGGACCGTTCTCTCTTCTATGCTATAAAACTTTATTTTCACTTGAGGCCTTTTACAAGCTGACAAATATAGAGAAATTATTTTGAGGGGAAAAAAAGCATTGAGAACCTTTTTATGTTACACATCTCAAACTTTTGAGTTTAATTGCAAACTTGTTCAAAGCAATTGTAGCAACAGAATGCTACAGAAAAAGAAATGAGGTAATGAGAAGGCATTTAGTTTTATATAATTTAACCTACTTTAAAGGGTAGTTAATGGGTTAATGACTGTTACCATTAAGTCACAGTTTGGGTTTCATCAGGGAGGTGTGAAGAACTTTAAAGAGTTAGGCAGTTGTAGACCCATTTGCCACTAAATGGCACATTTATGGATTTTGTGCATAAGTTGCACTCATCAGTTTATACAAAATATTGCATTTTTTTATTAAATTAAAAGTTAAATTGTCTGTTTTTAAGCAATATTAGTTGAAATACATTTACATGCTCTTCATTCATCTGGTTGTTAGAGAACCTGCATTTATAAAAGCATGTCAGTTTCCCCCTCCCCCTACCATGAATGACATATTTCTTATTGTATTAACGACATATTTAAAGCACTGCATCTGTTCGTCACCGTTTCCTGTGTTTTGACTAAAGCATTTGGATTTTGTGAAGAAGCAAGACTTTCAAGAATGCATGTGCTCAGAAACTACAAGTTACTGTCGTTCAGCAGCAGGAATGATTCAGACTAGTGGACAATTTATTCAGTTTATGGGGATAAAAAAAAGCAATACTTTACAACATTTTATCAAATGAACCTGTGTTCTTGCAAAACGGCTGTTAAAAGCTCAGTAAGGTAAATACATGTAGATAATTTTATTTTTTGGTTTTGCAGCAGAATCCCTCATTTCCTTTACAAAAAGTAAGGAACTTGTTTACATGATGTTGATGACATCAGTTCTGCTAAAAGGTGATAAACAAACTTCCTAAATCCGTTTAAATACAGTTTTTTTTGTTTTTTTTTTTTTTGACATTTGAAAGTAATCTGTTGAGCTTTAGGTGTGGTCAACAGCAGCTGGTCTGTTATTTTTCTTGCTTGTCTAAATATTATTTTTTAATTCCATCAGGACAAAATGTAGTCCACTGGTTGCGGTTAGTTGCATCTTTTCTCATCATTCCAGTATTATTCAGAGTGTGATGTTTCTCTATGTAAAAAATGTACTGTGGCCTAAGAAAAGCCACTTCCAACTTTCTTTTTCCTTTTTTTGTCCAAATATGTTAGAGTACAAGGGCAAAAGGTAAAGCCATATGACACTATTCCATGCACGAACTGTGCAAACGGTTATCAATTGAATGCCCTTAAAGAGCAGCAAAGCAGGAACATTTAGGCTCTTTCACAAAACTGTCGTGTGACTGCAGAGACGAAGCCATCTGTAGGCTGCTTCTGACCATAAATCATCTGTCAAGCTACACGTTCACACATAGATGTGCACACTGATTAAAGAGGCTGGCATCATAGAATCAAGGGTCATGGAGTATAAGAGTGGTGTTTATTAAAGGTGGGAATCTAATCCCCCCCACAATTTATATCAAGTGCAATTCAGAGAAAGTTTAAATGATTATCAGCTCATTCATAAAATATACGTTCCATTCATACAAGATCTGAGAACCAAATGAACAAAAAGTAAAATGTTGATTTGAGAGCGTTTTAGCATGATACTTATTTCCTTCAGTTTCCACTGTTTTTAGTCTTGTAGACAGCTGTGTTGGTATCTGATGATCAGGTTCTGTCATGGTTCAACATGATGTCTCATTTGAGCTGCTCTGTTGGAGACAAGTTATCAACTCGAAATTGAGGGGAAATTCTTTGTTGCATTAACTGAGTGTTGGTGATGAAGTGACCAGTGAACCATGTAGCTGCTTTGTTGCTCAGCCAGTTTTAAAACCGACATATTTTTATGTTCATGGCTTGTAATCTGAGCTTTATACATTATTTTGTTGCCCACCACGACACAATGCTTCAAATGTTTCAAGACTTAGTGGAAACTTTTGTTACTCACCAACTTGTCACCAACAGTTGCAGCTCAGTGAGACAGTACAGTTAGAGGTGTCAGCAACCTTCTCGCTTCAGTTTATTTGTATTATTAATTTGAAGTAATTGATTTTTGACATCTATAACTCTGTTCAGAATGGTTCATATCTACATTTTGATGAATCAGATGGCTCAACACAGTCCCAGACCCTTGTGTTAATTTGGGGTATTACATATAAAATGTGTTGTGTATTCTGGTCGGCCTCTGCGACTGTCATCACCACATCACACTGCTGAGCCGTGAAGTTGGCTTTTCCTTTCATATGTCGACCGTTATGGCACATTACTGCCTGGGTCCTTTAACAAATCACACCAAAGGCGTCTTTGGTGTCGGCCTGAAGTGTTTTGTGAAAGAGCCTTGTTGTGTTACTTTGTCACCAGGCTTTGGCTGTAGGGTCAGATAAAGGGCCCAGTTTAATTTTCTGAATAAATCTGTTCAAAGTTTCAGTCTTTACCGCCTCACAATAACTGGAGAGTAATATGTGTAAAGAATGTTAAACATAACCTGTTGTATGTAAACTACAGGAACTTATCTTTTAACAAATAAAATACTGTACAGATGTTAATCAAACTTACTACTGTTCTGCTTGTTTATTATTATGTGTGGAAACAGATTTCCTAAAAATGAAAAAAAAAGCAATATTTACAGGGTTCCTATGGGTCCTTGAAATATTATGAATTTGAAAAAAATAACTTCAAGGCCCTGGAAAGTTTGTGAAAGCTGCAAAAATTACACTTGTCTTTGAAAGTCCTTGAATGTGGATTGAAGTTCTCTATTTACACAACTGATTTTATCATCTGTTTAAAAAAAAACAACTTACATCTGTTGCGGTGGATAACTCAGGATTACTGTAAACTGACGTGGTTTTTAACAAATAACGTGAGCCATAGTTTTAGCCAATCAGAGCAGAGTAGGGCGGGTCTTTCTGAGCCCAGGTAAAGCACCACAGCTCCTCCTGTCCTCACTGAGCATCTGGACATGTTCACATCCCCTCCTAAACTGAGCTGCTGAACCTCCCAGGATATAACATAACATGTTCATGCATTGTGGATATAGATGTAGGGAATATATTTAATCCACTTTCTTTCATTGATTCTGAATTTACATATTAAACCTGTTCATTGGTAACATTCTGCTGTAGCAGTAGGTAATTGCCGTCACGTGGCTCTTGAATTTGAGGAAATTGGTACTGGAAAGTCCTTGAAAGGTCCTTGAATTTGATGTTGAACAAGGTGTGGGAACCTTGAATTTACTTGAAACATGAAATTTAAATTTAAATGTCTAAGGCTCAGGTCTGATTGATAAATATGTGCATTAATATCCAGCTGCTCAGCACAGATTTGTATGAAAAACCCCATATGAAACACAAAATGTTTATTTTATTCCCCCGTTAGTCATTTAAATTATTTTCATTTTTCGTAAACTATAAAATTCACAATTTTCTCAGTGTTACTTTGAATCACAGTTTTTAAAAATCTAACAAGAAATAAGAACTTGAAGAGTTTTTCTACAGGACTACGCCTCACAATCCTCTGACGTCCGTCCATTTTGTTGACGCTCTTCAATGCATAATGTAGCTCCTGTGTGTGAACATCAGCGTAGCTATAACAATCACTTAGCTATGTCCAGTTCAGTTATATTGATTTTTGCTACTGATTTCTAATTTCTGGGATGGCTGAGCGATTAGAGGAGTCCTCCACTGAGACAGTTCAGGGTTAGATTCTACCACTTTTTAGTCAAATGTTGAAGTGTTCTTGAGCAAGACACTGAACCTCCACTGTATGTCCCATCAGTGTAGGAGTGTGATATAAGCACTGATTAGTCTCTATAGGATGATTTATACAGATTAGCTTTGTAGAGAGAGAGATTAGAGTGCTGTGTAAATGAAGACAGATTAAAGAACTTTGACTGTCCTGGATGGATAGAAAGTCGTTACATAAGTCCATTTACCATTTAAATAATTGAGATGTAAAAGGATCTGTCATGTGATGGGACCCTGAGTCCAAAATTATAGGACCAGACAACTTTTTAACAATATTTTTAAGAGAAAAAGCTTTTGCCACTTTTTTAACAGTCATACATTTTGTCTAACATTACTTTAATTATACATGATCTAACTCATTACTACTGTTGGGTTCACAAGGAGCAGAGATTAAAAAAACCTGATCAATGTTTTTTCAAATTTATTATGTTAACACATTCAAACAGAAATAGAACAGAGTGTAATTGTTATTTGTTTAAAAAAAAGCTAATTTCTCAAGTCTTTAAATCCATTTTTACTGACGTTTACTGAACACATTTTACCACAGGTCATCAACTAAGACTGCCTTGTTTTCCCTCCGTAATAAAATCAAAACTATTTTGTATTTATTCAAATTATTTTGTCTGATACTGTTGGTTAGCTGATCTAAAACGTTAACGTGTGACCAAAACAAAAATGAAAGGAGGCAAACAGGACTGACTATATATTATTTTCTCCTCCAGTGCTGTTCTGTCAGATGTGCAGCAGGTGGCAATAAAACAACACATTTTAAAATTACACAAGTTAGAAATGTGTTCAAAATGTTTGATTTTATGTCAAACACAACATTTTGAAGCTTAATTTTTAAGTTTTTCGGACAACAGTAAAACTACATGATAATTGTGACAAACAATGGCAATTAATGTTTTACATCAACAGTCTGTTGTGATTTATCAGACATGTTTCAGTCGTTTACCTTTAAACCTGTATTTATGCCATATTTGTGGAATAATTCACTTCACTGCTCACACTGTTAGGTTCTGAACACAATTTCAACCAAATGTAAACCTTTCAGCATTATCTCCCACAAATAGGCACCATCCTCCTGCCTATAGAAACACAGATGATTCCCAGAGAGCGTGACACATGGAATCACCTCCCAAAGCTGGCAGACTTTGTGGCATTACAGTAAAACTCCCAACTCCTATTTCAGTCTCTCTGCTGTTCCAGGGCTCGCGTGGAAAGTGGATCTGGGATCGTCCAGAGGATTGGCTGAGCTTTTAAACGCCGTTCCACACAACTCCAAACCTGTTTATTCAGACAGCAAATCTGCTGGAATCCTGGCTGAATGATGGGAGAGCTGAACTCGCTTGAAACGGTTCCAAACCTGATGGGAGGTTTGGGGGCAAAAGGTTTGCCTTGTAAAGTAATTGAAAACAGTTTTTTACACACACAAGCACATCCTTGTATTTGCATCAAACTGAGGACATTGCGTTGACTTCCATTCATTTTTGTAACTGTTTTTATGCCTAAACCAGACATTTTCCCTAAAATTAACAATTACTGGTCTATAGTTAACACTAACCTGAACCAAAACTTAATTCACACCGTACCTCTAAACCTAACTAGTAAAGCACAGCAGAGCTGCAAAGTGCGGACATTGAAGAGGTTGCAAACAACTACAGTGGGGAGAACAAGTATTTGATAGACTGTTGATTTTTCAGGTTTTCCCACTTGCAAAGCATGTAGAAGACTGTAATTTTTATCATAGGTACTCTTCAACTG
>JAUBOC010000002.1:1442069-1452393 GCA_032275365.1 Anablepsoides cearensis
ATCAGTTCTTGTTTAGTAAATCAGTCTCAAAACAAGATCAAAAATACTTTTTGGCTGGATATAAGGCTTTAAAACTTGGTTAGAAAGACCGTTTTTGCAGTGTGGATACTTCAGGAGGATGAAAGAATAGATTGAAGAGGGCATCATCTCTATGTTCCCCATTGCCTATGTTTTCCTGTGAAAGTCACGAAAGATGCTTGGCTCCCCCTGTAAATGTCTTTTAAAACAAATGAAGAATATACTGGAGAACATAGGTACTGTGAAATGTCACTATAGCCCCTTCTTGATAGCTCACTTTAATTGGTTCTGGTCTGCTTGGTTCTATTCAAGTGTATGTGTGTCTGCAAGGAAGTTTGTCCCTTACTCTGTGGGCAGATCATGAGCCGGTGGCTTTCGCTGTCATGGTTTCATTTACTCTTTTTTTTTTTTTTTCCATTTGTCACGACACTGTTTATAAAAGTGCGTGCAACCATGGGTTAGAGGTGGGCGTATTGATATGAATATCAATACTATAGGTCCCAAGATGAGCATCGGTATTTGATCGATGCTAGCATGATAACATTGATGCTTACATTTACACATTTTACACAACTGTGCAGAGTCTCCAAATAGTTTGGAGGTATCCATAAGCAAACATCTTTCTTCTTCATTATGCCCACGTGGAGCATGCCCATAATGTTATATTGCTGTAGTTAGTTATAACAAAATATTTTAATTGCCTAAAATTTTTGTGCAGTGCTAAATCATAATTAACTAAAGGCAAAATTACAAAATTATTTAATACACATAAGTATTGGTATCAGCATTGGTATCGGATCAATATCAAAATTTCTTCACCTGTAGCTCAAGCTGTGTTCACTCCTCTCCTAAGCAGATAAAAAGATCCGCATCTCTCTCCGTGAAGACTTTGCAAAAGGAATTTACAAGTTCCACCTTGACTCAGTCCATCAATTGCAGAATTGCATGAAACACTCAGGTTGACCCTCCTGGATCCACCACTGAGATGGATCCATAAACGTGGTCAGGCCAGGAAATCCCACGTGGCCAACGCTGAATTAATGTGGAGAAGGGCCTTACGTTTTCTGATACCTGTGTTCCCTGGTACCTATGTGCCCCAATACAGCGCATGCAGTGCGCTGTATTGACATTTGAACAGGGGAGCCCAGCCTCTTTCATGACTTTTATTAATAACCCAGGGAAAACATGGGTACAATGGAATATACTGTAGATAACTATGCTGCCCTAAAATCAGTTTGAATCCTACAAGCAACCTGCAGGGTTCACTGACATTAACGTCTTGTTGTCTTTCTGTATTTGTGATGGTAATTCCCCCCTCCCCTATCTGAGCTGAAAATTTTCATTTTTAGTTCATTCAAGAAAATTGAATTTCATGGGCCATTTCCTTTTTTTTCCCCTGAAAACATCTCACTACTTTTTGCCATCTCTTTTTTTTCTTCTGCTCCTATTTTCTTTCTATGTTTTTTTTCCTTCAGCCTTTTACCTCTTATTGCTTTCCTCTACTCTAGGTATCAATCAAACCATATCATCAGCGAGTTACTCTGAGTAATAGACCACAGATTGGTTCACACTCTAGCTTCTGTTCACGCTCTGTTGATCCATTTGCTCCACTTTGACTCGCAACGTTCAGCCATTTCTCATCTGATTTGTCACCTCACTTTTACCCTGTTTTTTTTTTTTTATGTGCGTGGAGTTATTGCTGAAGTTTCTGTTTTTACTTTTTTTTTTTCTGTGACACCCGAAAGAGGTGTTGATGATTCAGTGTGTTGACTATGGAAGATGCTGAGGGTGTGGATTTAATTCCAGATAAGAATGTAAGGTGAGACATTTACTGTTTTTAGAAAGTGCAATGTGCAACATATGCAGTCATATTACCGTGCAGGATTTTTGCATATACCAAATAGCACATTATTATGTTATGTTGAGGGTGGGGGATAGTTTTTGATTGCTTCTGGTGCTGCTGTCTGCCCTGATTGTTGCTGTTGTACCTTTTCCTTGTGCCCCTTCCTGCTGCATTAGTCCCTTCCAGGGAAGCCTTATCTGTCTAATGCACTAAATCTAAAATGCCACGCTGACACCCCCACCTCTTTCCACTATCATCCTCACTTTAAAAGCAACAGATCCCTCTGTGTGACGTAGTCAAAGACTTTTATGTGATCCACAGTATTTATTGTGAAACAGCTGAGCAACCCAGAAATTTACCTTTGTATCTTTGCATGAAAAGTATGGATCCATCAGTAAAAATAACATTTGAGATTTTAAGAATCTGAAATTGTTCATTTGTTTCTTCAGTTTAATAAGCTGGAAGCTCAGATTTGCAGTTCGTTCAAAAATATTGAAATCCTTTCAGATATTTTTGAGTCAGATGTTCGTTTTTCCACCTGGTGTCCAACAGTTCAGTTAGGTTCACTCTGCAGGTCTTAATGCTAAATTCCATTTTTTAAAACCAAAATCTGTTTGTTTGTTTTTTGTGTTTTTTTTTTTTTTTTTGCCTGAACGTTCACATTGTAATTTAAATGAGACCTCCATCAGATGCCAGTGTGAACTCTCCACTGCACTGATGCAACCTGTATTCACAGAAGCTCTTTGTTTACAGAAGTAGCTAAACATGATAGCATGTATTTTCTGAAGTTGTGCAGTGTGGAGGAGCAGCGGCTCTACTCTGAGTCCCTCATGGATGACCGAGCTTTTCACCCCATCTCTAAGGGAGAGTCCAGACACCCTGCAGAGAAAAACGAATTTCGGCTGCTTGTGTCTGCAATCTTGTTCTTTCAGTCACTACACAAAGCTCGTGACAATAGATGAGGGTAGGAACGTAGACCGACCGGTAAATCGCTTAACCACGACGCATCGGTACAGCGCCCGCATCACTGCAGACGCAGCACCAAACCACCTATTGATCTCCCGTTCTATTCTTCCCTAATTTGTGAACAAGACCCCAAGATACTTTAACTCTTCCACTTGGGGCAGGACCTCCTCCCCGACCTGGAGAAGGCACTCCACCCTTTCCCGGCTCAAGACCATGGTCTCGGATTTGGAGGCACTGATCCTCATCCCGATCTTCATCCAGTTAGAGCTGGAGATCAGGATCTGATGAAGCCAACAGGACCACATCATCTGCAAAAAGCAGAGATGTGATCCAAAGGTCACCAAAATGGATCCCCTCAACACCTCGGCTGTGCCTAGAAATTCTGCCAATAAAAGTTATGAACAGAATCTGTGACAAAGGTCCACTAACTCAAGGTTGTGTGAGTATTCTGAATGCTTGGATCGATCTGCCCTCCCTCACCTCACAGATGTAAAATCAGATGAAATGCGACATGAGCGTTCAGACTGAAATCACTTTGAAAAACAGATATGCATTCGATTTAGTAACACGTACTGAAAAGTTGGGTTGAAATTGATGGGAAAAAAAAAAAGATTTTTCACGTTCTGATTGTGGTTGCATTTACCTGCAGTGTGAATGTAGCCTTAGAAACATGCATGTTCGTATAACTATAAAAACTGCTATCTTCATGTATTAAACATATATAAATATTTGAGCAGTGTGGAATATGACTTGCTTTGATTAAAACCAGCCTGTAGTTTATTATCAGCTTTTCTGCAGTTGACAGATCTGCAGCACGATGAATTGCTTTTTCTCAAACGGAATGATTTCTGTGTGAAACTCTGCATGCAAAGATGAACTAATTGTGAATCTGTGTGCACAGTTTGATAAACTGAAGGGAACAGATCCTTACAACCTCAAATTGTATTTCTCCCACTGTAGCTCTGGCTCTGTAGAGAAGCAACCATAAAGGTGGAATATGGATTGGTTTTAAGTTATGACATCTCTGTGAGCATCAAGCAAAAACTAGAGCTCCCAAAATTTAGTTTTAGATTAGTGAGGATATAAAACATTTTCTCGTGTAGTCAGGATTTAGTGAAAACATTAGAAAACTTCGGGGGGAAAGGGGAAGAGAGTTTATATTTTAAAACTAAGAAATGCAGAATGAGGTTCTGCAGAATTGTCAGTGGTAAGAGCTTAAAACATTTAAACACTCTACCACATACACAGATTAAATCCTTTATTTGAGTTCATACAGTTCAGCTAAACGATCAAACACCCTCATATCACCTCTTTTCTCAACCAAAAACCTCCCAAACCGTTTGCGTTCACAGCTCAGCCAAAAGAAACGGGCAAATCCAGGTGGTTCCGTGTCTCCGGTGCTGGACTGTACAGTCACGTCACTGTATTTTCTGTTTTGTGTGTTTTGAGTGGATGCATATGCTGTGCAGGTGCGTGTTGTTTTGATGTGCAATTCAATGTGACTGTCTGGTGAATGTCCAAGCATGCTTTTATGCACAAGGAGCAGAATATTAATGTTGTACTTGCATGTGGTGATGGATCTCAACAGGACAAAAAGAGACATTTAACAGAACCAAAGGCAGGATTTTATTTATTTATTTATTACTCTGGAGCCCTGGTTTCTCTTCTCTGAGTTATGTAGCATGTGTCAGAGAATTCACCCACTCGTCTTTTATCAGCCACCGCCAAAGGCAAAGGGACTATGATATTTTTGTCCATATCTGTGTGTTCGGTCCTGTCACACTATTTTAGACAACTTTTAAAAAGTTTAGGACTAAATTACTCACAGGTAAAGTGCTTGAGCTAATTGTTAGCATTACAGAATGTACACATCTAAAAGAGGCTTCCAGTAGATTTTTTTTTTATTTATCTAGAGCGTTTGTCTTTGGTTGTCTCATAAGTTGTCTAAAACACTATAGTGTGACAGGACCTTAAAGCGGTAGCACAATATTTCACAAATAATATTCACTTTTTTTAAAGCTATCAAAGTAATTAGTGGATGTTTATCTACAGCTGGTTAGCTTTTGTAGTCAGTGCAATCCAAAATGGCCACCATTTCTACATATATTGAGCTGAAACTCTGTGGTGTAATAACAAGCCATTATCCTCACCACATACTATGACCACTACATATTGTGCAATATTTGTTTTCTGAAACTTTTGCATTAACTGTTAGTGTCAGCCCTTTTTCACTGGGCACTGGATAGATTTGATTGAAACTCGGAAATAATACACCATCATCGGATGTACTTCAATTCAAGATGGCTTCCACAGCTAATCCACATTAGCCAAACACAAAAATCTATAACTCAGCTTTAAGATATTCTGTGGTAGCAGCTGAGAGGAGCTCTCAACACTTACACATATTGCAATGATTTAAGCTGTCATTTCTCATGACATGATCTTAGTTTTAAAACAACGGGATGAAAGGCGACGGGTGATATGTTCTCCTCTCTATTACTTTATATTTACAACCAAACCTAGCTTATAACTCTATTTTCTCTGTTTAGGGTTATTGTTGTAATGTGGAAACAAGTGTTTTATTCTTGTTTACTTCATGCAGACAAGGAAACCAGGGCTCCGTGTGACAAAACCGTGTAGCAAACCTGATGACAGATAATTCCTTTCTAAAACAAATTGCCTACTTCCTGTCCTCTCAACCCTAATCCTTCAAGCCAAAGTCCACAGTGTCATTTTTTTTTTACTTTTCACATACAGAAAATTGTGGATTCTTTGCAGGAAGTATATAAGCTCTGTTAGAGCTAACTTTCTTGGGCTGGTTGGATAATACTGTACTTTCCAACAAGTCAACAAATTGTATTTTACTGTAGAAACAACAAAATACAAATGTTTATTTATTTTCAAATCTTACGTTTGTGGTATTACTTCAAGTGTTAGTCTAGATTCTGGTAACTAATTAAATCTTTTCTGCACAGAGATGCTCCAGTGGAAGGTACGACACTAAAAGAGACTAAAGAAAAGTATTTTTCTACGGCTGTTTTCAGTCCACAGGCTCTCCTCTCGGGTGGATGTTCTCAGCTCAACTGGGTGGAGTTATCAGTTTTCACCACATGAGCTGTTGTTGAATCACGAGGATGCCTGGGATGTAGTACTAAAGTTAGATTTTTAACAAACGTAGTCTCTCTAGAAACAAACAAAAAAAAAGCCCATTTATAGGCTTTTCCATTAATAGATTTAGGGGCGATTGCTGTAGATGTTTTTAGCTATAGAAGGTTTAGCAGTACAAAAGAAATGCAGAAGCTATTTTATTAAAATCTATAAAAAGTAAACTATAAATATAATCCAAGTTTGTCACTATTGGTTTCAAATTCTGCTCTTTTTGTTATTTTGTGGAGAAGAAGTTCTTGTGTTCTGTGTTTGCTGCAGCCACCGTGTGTGTTGGAAACACTGAGATTGGCTTCTCCTGCAACAACTAGATATTCCCTTTTTCTTCTGTAAATGTTGGCACAAAGCTGTATAATATTGTTTTCGTTGTTTATTTTTTTTGGTTTATTTATGATAGTTTCTTCCATGTATGTGGTTATTTTGCTCCTGGGTGCACTGTTTTTACTTGCTTTGTTGTTGATCTTGCTTCCATGTAACAATGAAGTTATTTATTGCAAATACCAAACAACGGCTTGATGATTTTTTTTATACCAAATGTGACGAGCACGCGCAGATGATACAGTATTTGTTTGATACTTAAATTTGCTTTAGTGGATAATAATTTTTGGGTTGAAAAAAAAAGTTGTATCAGTAATACAGTCTTTTTTTTTTACTTTTTCTATTTATGCCTCAAGAAAAATGTCCTTTTAGTCATAATTACAAGTTACTAAGACCTAATTATGAGATGCTAAATCATGGTACTTATGACTATAAAAAGTCTTAATTAAGAGAAATTACGTATTTATTTTGACATACTCATCATGTAGTCATGACTCTGACACATTAAGATAAGTCATATGAGAGACTAAGCTATGGCTATTTAAGATTCAAGTGTTTATTGTCATATACACAGATGAAATGTGTTTCCCTGAGCAATGAAATTCTTACTTTGACGACCACACTGAATGCCAAGAGACAACCAGACGAAAAAGAACAAGCACTTAAAGGATATTAAGAAAGTAATAAGGAATAAAGGATAAAAAGAACACACTTGTAACAAAACAGGAGACCAAAATTAGAGATAATATAAAATACACTTAGTCATGTTTACTTACTTAGTCATGTTTATGAGATATTAAATCCAATTATGTAACAAGACATACTTATGGAATACTAAGCTATAAATATAGGGTACTAAGAGTTATGAGGCACTAAGTCCTAATTTTGATATACTAACTTGTTTTAAAGGCACTAAGTCATCAATATAATCATACATATACATATATACTTGTCATTTATGAGGTACTAAGTCATAATATATTATTATGTATTATGAAAATTATTTAAGTCATTATTATGAGATCCCATGTCATAAATATAAAATAAAATTCCTTAATTATGAAGTGGGGTAATAGATTTGATTGGAATGGTAGTTTTGTTTTTGAAACAATAAAGTTTAATTGTTAATTTAGTATTTTCTCAATACTAAATTCTTAATCAGGCAAGAAGCAGATGAGCTTTGAAATTATGGACCGTTTCACTTTTACAAACAAGTTCAGCATTTAAAAAATACAGACTGTGCTGCGGGAAAATACTTTCTCTGTGTTTTATTTTTCGTCACACTTAAAACTTAAAACTATTTTTAATAAAAATATTCAAAGTAAGCCAACACTAAATAAATACATACAAAATACATTTATTAAAGGGAAAAAGCTATCAAAAATATTTGTTTCCTCATGATAGGACAATCATGAATGACAAAGTTGTTAAAAATAGCTGATACTTTTAACAAAAAATTATTAATTATAAATACAATTTTAGGGTGTAAATATCATGGAGAATGGAAATATATTAAAGAGACAATACCCATTTAGTAGGCCGGTTTTATTAAGTCAGAAATATTCATTTTTGTCAAAAATATTTGAACTATCAAAACCCCTCCCACTGGCCTGCTGTGAAGTGGATGGCTCTCTGCCTGGAACCTCACATTTCTGGGCATGCACCCTTCTACGCTCACACACACCTGCACTAACAGGCATTCCCGGAAATTCACATGAATAGTGCAGACGATATGTAAAAGTACAGTAACAGATTGAAAGCTCAGTGCCCAAACTAGATGTTTGTGTGTCTGACGATAAGATGAGGACAAAAATATATTGCATGATGTTTTCAGACTGTAGTGTTTGTGCTGTGATTCAGTGACCTTGACTCGGATAAAGAAGTACACACACTGGGCACGGTTATCACTCAGCTGCATGCTGTTGGAGGTTTACAGTGGAGACTGTGTGGCTTGTAGAGCATAAGGAACATGCTCTTCTGGGCTTATCTCACTCACTCAAGGTCACAGATGAAAATGATGCAACATTGTGTCGTGTTTTCTAATCGTTTCACTTTAATGGAGGCACTAATGCTCACACAATTACCGTAAAACAGTCCGTCTATGTTACTTTGTTCCAGGACAGTGATTACGGTTTATCTCACAATTGCAACATTTCCGGTTTGTGTCCATCCAGTCAGAAAAAGATATAAATGAACAAATGAACACAGATATTTCTTCTGTGTTACTGTATTTAAAACAAAGACGGTTTAAATTTTATTGTTGAAATTTATTAAATCGTAAATCTGTGAAAAAAAAAATAAATATCCATAAATGACACTGTTTCTGTTTACAATACACTCTAACATCCATTTTCTTTTAAACAGATGTGTTTTACTGACCTAACAGACAATCTTTCAATATTATAAAACATACTTTTAGCTACAGAAAACTTCAGAGCTAATCAGTTTATAAAAGCATAGCAGATAGGTGTTTTTTTATTGTTAAATATGTCAACTTTAAACAAAAGCAAATTAGTAAAACACAAAAATCAAACAACAGAGTTGAATATTTTTACTGACTATTTTTTACTGATTACTATTTAATACTGACATTCTGAGATCAACACACTGCTGATGAAAATGTTCACATGAAAACGATGCTGCTGTTTTTCTGCAGCACGATTAACACTCAAAAGTTAAACTACAGTAAAAACAATTAATGTACATAAACAGTATTGCCAAGCTTAAAGACTTACCATAGTTCAGATCTTTTGTGGAAAGGTTATGAACAAATAATATATTTTCTATTTTTTATAGCTACTTGATATATACTGTGTGCATTGAACAACCCCAGTTTGGAGAAATAAAACACAACATACAGCCTGTTATATACCTAGTACTTACTCAGCAGCACATACCAGGATGTATTACATAATATAAACTCAGTTGCTAAATTGGGACCTCCATCCAGGCTATTTTTAAAACACTAGTCATTTGTCTACGTCCGCTTGACAAAGGTACAAACACTTGTATGTAGCTTTATTTATTTTAATAGGACTGAGCCGATATTGCTGTATTTAAACTTAAATAATTTCACTGAAACAGCATCAAACTCCACCAGGAGGACAACAAAATATTGTTCTACGTTTCTTGTAACAGTGACTCAGGATACAGCCATTATCCTCACAATGATCACTTTAAGATGCTAGCTAACAGCTATAATATTATAGTGATAATATTATACTTACACAAATTTTAAACATCAAGTTTCTTTAAACAATACAGAAGCAGTGGCTTGACTGATAAAAATACAAACACAAGCAATACATGTGGCAAGCTAAGCTAGACGACACGAGTAAAATCTCCACTCTATTTAACAATTCTGCTCGTTTTCAAAGTCTGTCAAAGACCATGATCCTCTGGCCAAAGTTTCATCTGAACTTTCCAGTGATTCCTAAAGTCAGATGTGTTGAAATTTGCTGTAGAAATGTATTTTTATGGTATTAACACTGAATCTCAGTATAATCCTATCCAATTGTTCAATTATTTGAGAGAGGGGCATGATGTCATGAGGGAAGGTCTCTATTGTCTAATAACCAAGATTTTTTTGTTTACAAATTAGTTATCTTAACCCAATTTGTAGGTAATATTACTTAATCTAGTAGTGAGACAAACTGATAAGATAAAACCCAGAAAAACATTAAAACCGTTAAATTTGGCTAAATTGACAAGCTAACAGCTAGTTCAAATGGGGCCAGGATTAAAGTGAATAGCTGCTGTTTTAAAATGACTCTTGTATGTTTATGTGAATTCTACATTTTAAACTTCTATTTAAATTACAAAAATAAACTTTAAAGTATATATTTGTTGCCTAAGTGTAACTAACTGTACACTGCAAAAAATGTCTTTCTAACCAAGTTTTAAAATCTTATATTCAGCCAAAAAAAAAAAAATCTATTTGATCTTGTTTTGAGACTGATTTACTTAACAAGAACTGATTGTGTCAGAATATTAATCTTGTTTTCAGAATGTGTA
>JAUBOC010000002.1:1588446-1601799 GCA_032275365.1 Anablepsoides cearensis
GATCTCAGATCTCATTTTCAAGGGCGGCCTGGGCCTGAAGGCAACCTATTGTACATGTTTTTAGGGGTGGGAGAAACGGGAGTACCCAGAGAAAACCCACACAAGCACGAGGAGAACATGCAAACTGCACACAGAAAGACCTTGCTGTGGGGCGACAGTGCTAACCACTGAGCCATCGTGCTGCCTAGTTGACTGGTTGAATACCACTTGAACCTTCTCAATCCCATCGGCACGTCTTCTATGGAGCAAGCTGAGTCTGCAGACTTCTGGGTTGGTCTGTCCATAACAGTGGGTGTTGGCGAGATCTGCCCTGATTTCCTTTAGGCTCTGGATGTTGCGGGGCTCTCTTGTTTGACATGCATTTGCAACATCATGTGGACATCAGGGGCAGGGTGGATTGCTCTCTCTGGGTTTGGGGTGAGGTTCTGCCTCAAGTGGAGGAGTTCAAGTATCTTGGGGTTTTGTTCACGAATGAGGGAAGATAGACAGATTGATAGACAGATCAGAACGGCTTTCGCAGTGTTGATGACTCTGTACGGGTCATCAGGGAGCTGAACTCAGAGCTGACTGTAGAACCGAAAGTAGAGGAAAGATGGATGGATGGTAGGTAAGACTTGCTGATGATGTGTGCAAAAGAATGTAAACTATGTAAACCTTCATTTACATTTTATCTCTTTCAGTATTTGTTTACGATTTTATGTTTCCTTACATTTTGATATTGTAAATATTGTCTGTTTTTCTTTTTCTCCTACTCCTCTTTATGCTTTGATTCAAACACCAGAAGGGAACACCTTAATTTTGTTGTACTTGTTACAATGACAATAAAAATATATTCTTCTATATTCTATTCTATGAGGCTACAAAGAGTTTAAATATTGGGGTTAAGAAAGTTGTCTGACTCTGATTCTTTAACATTCTTTTCTGTGCCCAGAGAAGAACACAGGACTGGATGAAAAAGTCATGTCAGGTAAAAGGAAGATGGCAGTCATCTCATCTTCAATAAAGGCCAAAGTCTGACATAGAAGTTTTTAAAACTTTTCTTTTTCCATCAGTTATAAAGATACTTCACTTTTAAAGACTGATCCTGCATGTTGCCATTGAGCAAAAAGATGTGAAAACTGTACTTCATGAAAGAGATATAATGTCAATGGCCTTAAAATGCCTGTAAAGTGCATATCCTTCAAATACAAAATGTCAAAGAAGACATCTTTATTTTTAAGAAACTTGCAATAATACAGATGATTTTTACCCATCTTGTCACATAACTGGCATATTTTCTTCTGAACTTGGCTCAGCTAAAGCGAAAATAGGAAGTGACATCAAAGGGGAACTTAAAGAAAAGAAACTCCCTGATCATTATTTGCTGAAACAATATTATTTAAACTTTATTTTATTTCATCTCTCTCTCTGATAGTGACTGAAAGCTTTCTAAAGAAACACCAAATTATTCTCTACTGTCTATGTTGGTGTAGTACCGCTCAGTTCACATTCAGGCATTCCCCTTTGACATCACTTCCTGTTACTTCATATGCGACTATTTCAAAAACTGTTCATCTCAGCAGTGTGATTGTATTGTTGCAATATGTTAATTTTAGTTTCCAAAAAAATGTATTCATATAAATTACAAAAGATTAATGTCACAGGCACTTTAGGTCTTTAAAGTGCCTGTGACATTCTCCTTTGACATCACTTCCTGTTACTTCACCGGCAAATATCTCAACAACTGTTCATCTCAGCGACATGAAATTTCTTTTGAAATATTTTATCAATGTCCTCTTTCTAAAAATGCATTCATATGTATTACAAAAATTTGACGTCACAGGCACTTTAAATAGTAATTGTTTTCTGTCAAAATATCTGCACTTTTATTTTGAAATAATATATGTTTAAAAAAACTTCCTCCTCATTTTTTCTTCTTCTGAGGAACCCTGACACATACACTGATCACTTTCTGAGAATTTCATTAAAATCTGTCCAATTGCTACTAACACACAAGCAGACTTGACCAAACACATTATTGCCCCCTTTTATGTGTGGGGTAATAATCAGCTATTTGACCATCTTTAAAAGGCCTTTAAAACCCCAGGAAAGAAGCACCTGTTATGAGTCTTACTACAACACAGGCAGGGAGGATGTTGGCAGACAATGGAGCACACAGACGCGTGCACACATGTTCACAATGTGTGAGCATGGGTCCGGATGTGTGTCTGTCACCAGACACAGTACACACACGTACTGACAAAACACACAAAAACCTACTTGGATAAAAAAAAAAGCAGCTTGACACAGACTGGGCACACGGAGACACGCAGACACACGCAGGGTGCTGCTGCTGCTTCTAGATAAGTCTCCCTCCGTGGACCTTTGTGTTTGTGAGAAGCGCGCACGGAGGAACCAACTCGTGTCCGTAATTTATTTGAACTCGGAGCGTGCGCCACGCGCCAGCTCCGAATCTTTCCCAAACACTCCCCACTTCTCCCAACTTGTTGTGCAGCCGGCGACTCGGCCCCAGCCGTGTTGCTGCCCTTGATTGTCTTTCTTCTTCCCATTGTTCCCCTGCGCCTCCCTCCCGCCTTGTTTCTGTCTTTGCCTGCTTGTTAGTGAGCATTCTGCTAAAAGGTGATATTATGGTGCCTTTAGTGCTGTGCCAGGAATACTAACTTGCAGCTCCCTGGCATTTCTAAAAGCCTCTGTGCACCCTGGGTTTGTACTGCCAGATTACTTAGGATTACATTTACCCACACACACACACACTCGATGTGACACACATGCATAGGCACAATCCACCTCCTCCCTCGCAGAAGAGCACTCACCTCTACTCAAACTGGCAGTTGTTGGCTCACCCCTCAGCTGAACCCCTGTGTTCTCCTGCAGTCTTTTACCTGCGTAATTGCCGGTTCAGCTCAGGAATGAATCACTGATGTGGTTTAATGGTGTGGGCCGTATGTTTTGGGGTAAAAGGCAAATTTGCTTTCTACCTTGAAGTGACACCTAATATGAAAGGCAAAATAAGAACGTGGGAGGGAAAGATTAGGGGAGAGGGAGGGGTGGGGAAGGTATGTGGGGTTGATGAACAAAAATTAATCAGATGAAGAGGGGATGTGCGCACAGTTTTTTCCATCCGCTACAATGAAGGATGGAGCTGCAGAGGGAGGGAGAGAACAAACGGAGGTCAGGGAGGGACGAGTGAACCGGGGGATGAGGGGGTGTCACACAGTGAAACGGAGACATGCCCCCCTCTTAGAAAGATGAAGGCCTGCTTTAATTAAGTTTTCTGATGCCTGCCTAATCCTATTCTCCATATTAATCCCTCAAAATGTACACAATCAAAACAAATACTCCCACAGGAGAGCAGCTGTTATTAAGCAACAGTAATACAGACAAAGTGTGCAAGTGGGACACCTGTACACCATCTATGGGGACATGCTGAGGACATGTCCCAGTCACCCCCCCCCCCCCCCCCCTCCCTCTGCACAGATCTAACCAACGGGAAGGTTTTTGTAAAACACTTAAGACGCTTAAGCAGCATCATCTTGCTGAAACGTTATTTTATTCATGGATAAGGCTTTATTTTCACACAAAAGCACAACATGTTAAGTCACAATGGTGAAAAATTATTACATGAATTAAAATAGTTCTCTTGAGGCAGGTTAAAAAAAAACTTATATCTACGTTTATTTTTTATTTTTTTTTTATTTTTTACATTATTGCAACAATTTCTTTGATTTGCAGATTGATCCAATGGTTTATATGCTGTAAACATGTAAAAAACCAACTCGCTTATGGTTCAGAGTGATGCACACTTTTTGTTGCCAAACTCAAATAAATGAGAACGTAAATGGATTTTTCACACTTGTCTCAGACTTTTAAAACGGAAGCACACACAATGTTCCCTCTTGGATCTTAGACAAAACTGGAACATTTTGTATCTTCTGTAAAAAGCCAGCTGTGGTTGCTGAGTGCTGAATAAATGCCTGCTGAAATTAGCTGAAAATGAGGAAAGTAAGTTGAATGAGAGCTGACCTTTCGATATTAGCTGAAATATTGAAACAAAGAAAAAAAGATACATAAGGAGCAGAGGGATGGACAGAAAAATCAGAAAGATATAAAAAAGAAAGTTGAAGTAGACATTAAAGGACAGAAAAGAAAACCAAATTAACAAATAAGGACACATATTGAAACTGAAAAGACAAAAACCCACAAACTGAGGTTATTCAAAAAGCTATCTGCAACAGGTAAGATGTTAATTTTCATAAAACCCTGCTTTAAAAGATCTGAAACATTTTACAAGAGAACTCAAACAAACGTTGATGTGGCAGCTGGGACAGCTTAGTCCAAACTGAAGCAGTGGATTACATGATTTTTCTTTTCTTTTTCCTTACAAAAAAAGAATAGAAATTTCAATTACTGAACCCAACATCATCAGTACATTCTTCATGCTTTTATTTTTTAAGCACAACAGTAAATGTACTTTAGGGCTGGGTGTTTCATATTAGTAGACGTTAAGGATTAATGATTAGTCTTTTGTTTCGCCTATTTGATATAAGGAGGAGAAAAAAGGCTGAAAAATACTGCCAAACTAGTGACGCGACCTTTCCTTTTTTATCCACAGTTTCTTCTGGATCTGTTGTTCAGTTCTTTTTTTTATTTTTAAGCAGTTTTGAGGCACGGTGGTGAAACCTAAAACTGCTGCACATGTTACTCAACAGGTTGTTGCTATAGCTGACTAAAGAGTGAGTGAGTTGATGACACCAACCTTGCTTTGCTGGGTCATAAGAGATCAAGCGACTAAAGTCTGTCCTCTGCCAATCCAGTGACACTGGATAAAAAACAACAACATTAAGGCGTGGCCACAAAATAGTTAATGATAGTTGATTTGCGATATGAAACAGTTTTGAGCAGCTGAATTAAGTGCCTCTTTGTGAAAAATACAGACATTATTGGAATCTGAATAAATATGAAAACATTGCTTTTATTTCTTTAACCGTTCAAAAGGTACCCCATGTTAGTATTGATAATATGACATTGAAGATATTTATTAGGAAACTTTTTAATTTTTTTTATTATTGTTTGAGTGTTGAGCTTCAACTAAAATAAAGCTTTTTGGCCAAAACTGTCACAAGTGACAGACATATGTCATTCATTTCTATATTAAAAAAATAATAATTTAACTCAAACTTGTGCATGTTAACAGTCAACAGTCTCTGCAGGGAAATGACTGCAATAACTAACTTGTGGCCATGCATTACTGATATTGTGGCCACGCGTTAATTCTTTTACAGGCTCCATATAAAACGTGCACGAGTGCAAAATTTCATAAAAATGTGTTTGCATTTGTGCTCCAGAATTACTGAGACTGGAATTAATTATTGCAGCAATGATCTGTTTTGGTCTTGAACTCGCTTAGATTAGCCGTTAGCTCGTCAGTCTAACCAGAAACAAACTAAACTTCTCCAAACCAAGGTTGTTCAGAGGTAAGATTTAAACTGTTCAAAGTCCAAACTGAAACAATCTCATTCACATCTAAACATCACATTCAACAGGACAGTACTTCATTAAAGCAACTGAGACATGTTTAATTTTATCAAATGAAAATGAATGTTACACAGCGTGGATCAAAAGACAAAAGATGGGAGGTTAGAGAAAACAAAAGAATTTAATGAACCTTCCTAAGAACAAAAGATGCAGCCAAGTCCAAGACGGGTCGAACAAAAAGTCCCAATGACAGGTAATCGGAGCAGGAATCCACAGAACAAATGAAGACGATTAAACACGAGCAGGAGGCAGGAACGTGACGGACCGAGCGAACAGACAGAACAACAAAAGAAGAGGAAGAGACAGGACTATATATACACAGTCAGGGGCGGACAGACACAGATGGCTACAATTACTACTGAGCAGACAGGAGACGAGCAAAGAACAGTCAAATATAACAGACAGAGGAAGCACAATTTCAAAATAAAACAGGAAATAAAAAATTTTAATGTCACCTGAGTTAAAAGTCTCCCTGCCAGGAGATCATCCTGTGTTGAGGAATGATAGAAATTTGACTGGTTTAGTCTAAATTTGAATGTATTATGTGAAATGTCATGATGTGCTGTGAGTGATTCATAGCTATTATATACATTACATTTTAGTTGTTAGTTTTGAGTTTTTATCAGCTATAACTATGAGTTGAATTCATTTTTGTGCTTTCCAAGGTCAGTCGTTTTAAACTGGGTCAGCTCCCAAAGTGAAACAGCTGTAGAGGTATTTCTAATGATTATTTTTTAAGAAAGTTTAACTCAAATCTGTCTTAGGGGGTTGGTGACCTTTTTTGACTTACTCTAGGCTCCTAACCCTGCTCCCCCAGGCACCCTGGGTCTTGGGGCAGCTCGGTCGTCTGTGGTTGCATCAGGTTTGAAAACAATTATCAAATCCTCAGGTGAGTTTGCTCGCTGTGGTGAACCCTTGAGAAACAGCAGGTAAAAGTAAAATATATACAGCTCTGGAAAAAAATTAAGAGACCCTAGTTCCCCTGTATTTGGTGGAAACTGAACTCTTCTCAAGTTAAAACATTAGTATTGTTGTTTCTAAATGAATATGAACTTGTTTTCTGTTAGGTCTGAAAGCACGTTTTGTCATCATTTTGACCATTTCTCATTTCCTGCAAATAAATACTAAATGTTTGCTTGGAATTTCGGAGACATGTCAGTAGTTCATAGAATAAAATAACAATGTTGATTTTACTCAAACATATACCTATAAAGAGTAAAATCATAGAAACTAATTATTTTAAAATGTTTTTTAATTTTTTTTCCCAGAGTTGTATAAAAAATATGAATATCTGTCTTGTTCATGAAACATTTTGCAAACAAAACATAGTCACCATCACTTAATGCTAAAGATTTAGACAAAGTTCTTACACACTGTAGCACTTGAAGTAGGTGTTAAAGGACTCTCAGCTACATGAAAATTTAGCCCAACATCATTAAAATTGACTGAGTTATGACCATTTATATTTTGGCTAAGCATGATTATGTGTAGCAGCCATCTCAGTTATAGATCAAACAATTACTTTCTAAAAGTTGTCAAGTTTTAGTAAAAGTTGCTATGAGACGTTGTGATAAAAGACATAAAAACAAGAAGAACAGAATAATGTAACGTAACATCTAAAGGGTCTAAGGTAGGCAGGTAAACTTTTTTTTTTTATTCTTGGATTAAAGGAGTTTGGTGCTTTATAAAAACCTCTGCAACTGTTTTTAACAAGCAGAACATTTTCACATTTACACCTTCAGGCATCTTAACTTCAACAAGTCGTCTTAACAGTTCACAACTTGTCTGAATTATATTTGGACGTAGTCTGGTTTTTCTGCAGCCTCACCAGGTACCAGTGGGTTGGTGTGTGTGTAACAGTGTGAGTTCAGTGTTGCTATTCCTGCGGTAAAACAAACCCTACAGTGGTGTTTTTCATCTTTTTTTTCTATATAGAACAAGTAGAGCATGAGGAGAAGGAAAAGAAGTATGAAAATACATTTTTTACCCCCACAACCCTTTTCAGATTTATCAGCAAACTGTTTTTACACCAGGTCACCCAGCAGGCTGTGAAATGACTTGTTGATTCCATGAATCCCTGTGTGTGCGTGTGTGTGTTTGTATAGCAGGTAGATAGATACCATTATCGGTCAGTAGTTGGCCACATTTACATGTTGAACATTTTGTTGGAAAAATGGCGGTCCAGCTTCACCTGATGCACATCACAAACTAAAATCTTAACATTCTTTGAAGGAACACATATTGTAGGAGTAGCTATGTTTTATGAATGACTTTGAGCTAAAATGACACCTAAATTTACTCTTCAGATCTCTAAAACTCACAGTAGTTGTGTTTCCATCAACATTTTTTGTGCATATTTTGAAGTATTGCATTAGAAAAGGTTGATGAAAACAGTGAAACTCGAAATTTCTATAGCACATTTAAAAAAAATAAAGGAAAGGGGTAACCTAAGGGCTTTACAATAAGACAAAAAGACAATAAAATAAACATACAACACATTCCAGGTTCACATCGGGTGTGTTTCAATGTGCCATATAGGACAAGATCACAGTGTGTTAAAAATCAAAGAATAAAAATGTGTTTTTAAAAGAGATTTAAAAACAGGAAGGAAAGAGGCCTGTCTGACACTTGGCTTCAGCCTAGTTTTAGTTTTTAAAAGCTCAATATTCGCATTATGATTGGATGGAAATAGGATTTGTGGCAGCCATATTGAAGTGAGCTACATTTTAGTGGATAGTCATAAGGTTTCAATAAAATATTGACACCGGTTCACAAAATAGTTTGCAGGCAGGTGCAGTTAAAATAACTGTTGGCAAAAATGTTAACTGAATACATTGTTAAGATTAGACTCATATACAACCACACTAAAATTTAAGTCAACATCTGATAAACTAGCTGGGTTGCAGCCATTCTTTTGTATTTTTTCAGGTCCGTCGGTTGTGGCAGCCATCTTGGATCAGGTTGAGTCCACAGAGTAATCAGCTGTAAATTAATATATGATCCTTTTTGCACGTGTCACTGAAGTTTGTCCTGTGGTTCATACAGATTTCCCATCTGAACCATGATCCAGAGATGACACATTACACAGGGGAGGTATTGGAGAGGAAGTGGCTGCTGGGTGAAGGAAGGCACATCTCACTGCTGTCTCTTCCCTGCAGCCAAATTAGCACACGCACTAGATCTCCTTTATGGCGCTGGCGCTGTCCGTGGTGCTGAAAAGATGTGGTTACACAGGCGGGTAATGTTGGAGCTGGACAGCAGGGAAGGAAGTGAGGATAAATCTCGAGGGTAAAATTGATATCTCAGCAAAGCTATTATTTTAGTCTTAGCCAGCCTGGCAGGAACACTGTGGTCTGAGCCCTTAAGGTGCTCAAGAGTGGCCTGTTCCCAAGGAAAATAAATTGCTACTATTAGTTAAAACGATCCAGTTTCTGAAAAAAACTTCTCATCCTTTTTGTTTTCAACTTGGAATGAGTAGCTATGGTGCATGGTGGGTTAGGTTTAGTTATAGGGCTAAATATTTCATCTGGTTTAGCATTAATTTAAACCAGCCCCTGTGTTTCAGACAGATCATTTGAGTTGTTGGAGTTTTATGTTTTTTTGGGTCAAATATTTAAAAATGCGGAAAATGTGAAAATGTGCTGTGGATGACCCTCATACCAAAGTCATTTCTAACATTTCTAAGTTTTAAATTGTCTCCAAACGGGAATTATATAAGCATCCAATCAAATGTTTAGTCAACATCTGTTCATTGCATGAAATATTTTGCTAACAGGCACGTGACATTTCCACTTATGCTGTATAACAAGATGTAAAACTTCATATTTTCTATTCAAATGATAAAATAATCATGAGGAAGTAATTGCATTCAAGAACAAAATAAGTAAAAAATTCTCCGCGGGACCCGAAGAAGCGGAAGAAAATGTTACCCAAGGATTTTTCATCAAATTCACCAAAAGGCAGGCTCCGTGAGAGGTTAGATTATTGGCTGGCAGGGGCGCGCGCGCGCACACACACACACACACACACACACACACACACACACACACACACACACACACACACACACACACACACACACACTTCCCAGCTGAGCCTTCCTCAGGCAGAGACTGACAGAAGCAGGGCGGCCGCTGGAAGCTGCGCTCCGCTCTCCTCTCCTCATCCACCGGCGCGTCTTTTGCCTCCGACATAAAAACTTTGAGCGGGTGGGAGGCGAGACGTCAGCAGTCCGCTCTGACAGCGAGCGCATCAGCCAAAACAGGAGCGGGACAGGGAGGAAAGAACAAGTCCGAAAGCAGCGGCGGAGCCGGGAGAAAGAGGGAGCTATGCCATCTCCCGCCGAGCAGAGCCCAGTCCTCCTCCTCAGTTGCGTGTCGGATCTACAGCATGGTGTCTCCTCCCGGACCCTGGACAACTCACCTCCTCTTCCTCCTGCTTCTTCTCCCGCCGAGCGCATTCTCCTCCGCCGAGCCCTGCCTGCCTCACCCGGCGCCCTGCCCCGTCCTCGCGCGGATAGGACACACGGTGCGCCTCGGCGCGCTCCTGCCGACCCGCCAGCCGGCGCGGATACAAAACGCGCTCAACCGCGCCCTGGCGAGCATCCGGCACCAGAGCGGAGGGTCGGACTCCACCACCGCCGCCACATCCTCTCAGCCGGCTCCGCTGCTGCCCTACAACCTGACCCTGGAGATGGTGGCGCGGTCGCCCGCGGGATGGGACCCGGAGTCGCTGTTCCATAGCGCCTGCCAGGACCTGGTGATCAGGGGGGTCTCAGCCGTGCTGGCGTTTCCACGCTCCCGAGAGGAGCTGATCCAGGTGGAGTTCTTGTCTTCTTTCCTGGAGATCCCCTTCATCTCCATCCTGGAGGACACAGAGCCCCTTGTGACGAAGGTACTGCTGGTTTGTTTGTGTTTCTGAGCGCCATGCACCTAGCAGTCTGTTCTGAAAGAGCAGAGCACTTTAAATAGTTCTTATTTTCTCCTTCCTTTGTGAACAAATAAGCAACAAACCATTTTTATTGTGCAGCAGTTCTGATAGTTTTTTTTTTTTTTTTTTTTTATTCAATCAATCCACTGCTGCTAACTTTGTGGTTTAAGTCATTCACCAAAACCTTCAGCTTGATCAAAATTTATGTGGTTTACGGTTTTAGCTTTAATCTAACTTTTTATTTTTCAGAATTTAACTTTATTTCAAATAAAGTTTCATAAAAATACACTAAGATACTTTTAATTCCTTAAAAAAACACACATTTGAGCAAATTTCTTTGCACTACTTTTATCTTCTCGCCCTATCCTGGACAGATCTGTGGTCAGACCTGTGGTTTGTAATCGGGGCTGCTGGTTTGAGCCCAGGTTGTAGGAGGAAGGGCATCCGACACAAAACACTTGCCAAATATTTCATTTGACTTTGCTCAATGTGGCGACCCCTGCAGCACAAGCAACTACAAGCTGCTTTTAGCTGCCCTTTATACTATTTTTAGGTTCTGCTCCTCTACATTTAGCATTTAGCTACCATTCTGTTTTAACAGTTTGGATTTTTAAAGCATTTACTGTTCTGCTGCTTTTAGCATTTAGCTACTTTCAAAGCTTTAGTTGTGCTAATTTTAGCTTCTACCTTTAGGTTTTATTGACCATGCAGCTACTTTTAGTTATAGATTTTCTATTTTTAGTTTCCAGTTGTTTTTTGGTTACTTTTAGCTACCATTCTGCTATGTTTAGCTACAGTTCTGCAACCTTTAGCTTTAAATATTATGCTAATAAGGTTTCCTGATTTAGTGATATTTGTTTTTTGGTTGTGTTACCACCCAACACCACTAGAGGCAGTAGCAGAGGAAAAACTTGCAAACTTCTGAAGCCAGAAGAAGTTACCTCAGGTGTTGACCAGAACTGTAAGCTGTGTTAAAAGTATTAAAATAAGTTCAATTATATTTACTGAATGTAGACCTCAATCCTAAATGTGATGATATAATATATTGGTGATGAGGATACTGGATGAACATTGATGCATGACGCAGAGCTTGTATGGAGACGTGGTGGGTTGATGAGGCTAACAACCAATCTAACTAAGGTGACGTACAATGGGTACACTGTCAGCATTCAATACAAAACAGCAGACTTGGGAAGAGTACTGCAAGATTCTCAATCAATCTTTTGAAGCAAACAACATTAAGGATGGGGATAAACAGAGAGCTATCCATAGTGGGACCAGCCACGTACAAGCTAATGAGAAACCTAATGAGCCCGGACAAGCCTAGCGCCAAAACATACATGCAGTTGAACAAAGATACAAGTTGGACTCTCGTTCACGGCAGCCTACTGAACCTGTCAGTGCATAGGGTTGCGGCGGCTCGCCCAAGATTGCAACTTTTGGAACAGATGTTGTGAAATAGCCTGGTGTGCAGATGTAATGAAGATAGGATTCAATGAAGGCTACTATCAGAGACCGATCTGACTTTTGGAAAAGCATTTCAGAATGCCTTGGCCACGGAAGCCACAAACAGAAACACTCATGATCTGCAGCAGTCAGCAGCGTGTAACAGCATGAAGAGAGAGAAGAGAGGAAATTGCAAACTGAAAGAAAAGGAGTGTAACCAATGTCATGGGATAATCACAACACCACTAGAGGCAGTAGTAGAGAAAAACCTGAAAGCTACTGCGGGACGTTGATAAGCCAGAAGAAGTTACCCCAGGTGTAGCGTTAAAAGAAGTTCAAATACTGAGAGTGGACCTCATTCCTAAATATGACGATATCACAGCTACCACATACATTTTCTTATTCTAACTTTGAGTTATGGTTTTGTTCATTTTAGCGTACTTTACTATTAATATATTTAGAGTTGAACAACAAATTTTAGCCTTTAGCTATAGTTTAGATGATTTTATCTTTTTGCTGCGGTCTTTCAAAATGTAATTATCAGTAAAGGATTTTTTAAATAATAGTTTTTGTCCAGTGTTTTGCTGCTATTTCTAGATTTTATCTTTTGTTCTTAGCTATTGTTCTGTTGATTTTATTTTTTGTTCTGCTCCTTTTTCACTTTAAGGATTCAGTTAATTCTTTCTCTAACAATTTTCAGCAAAGTCATTTAGCGCTCAGCATTCACACCGTAGTTTCTCAGAAAATGCAGCTTCTCAACTCTCAATGTGCAGCCCGGCCCGCCTGAGCGTCACAGAATCTCACTGATCCTGTTGCTCGTGGCGAGAATTTTGTCTGAGCGTTTCCCATCAGCTAGATATTGAGGCTGGCAGCAGGCAAATGAACGGTTTAGGGGAAAGTAATTGTAACAGGGATAATGAGGGCAATTATCCCTGAGCCTAATCTAAAGCATGATTAAAACAATAGTCTTAGGAAGAGAAACACTGAAAAAAAGATAATTGGAAGAGTAGATAATGTCTCAGACTTCTAAAGGCCTCGATCCAGCAGAGTCTTTGGGCTCCGGTTGAGAAACGTTGGAAGAGCTGCAGACCCACATGTTTAATATGTGATGATTTCAACCTGGTCTGAGGCAGAACCCCCAAGGCAAATAAAGCATGTTTTTTTCTCTTTAAACTCTCCTCTTTATTTGTGGCTGCGATCTCGAACAGATTTATGTGTTTGTGTTTGTTTGAGGATGTTTTTGTTGACACCTTTGCTGGTGCATTCGAACAGTTGAGACAGTGACAGATAGCTGTTGTGTTGAGGTGTTGCTTCTGTAGCTTTTGTTATTATCAAAAGGCGAAGATGGTCAGCAATGTTTTTGTCCAAGCCTGTGTGTGTGTGTGTGTGTGTGTGTGTGTGTGTGTGTGTGTGTGTGTGTGTGTGTGTGTGTGTGTGTGTGTG
>JAUBOC010000002.1:1705998-1717346 GCA_032275365.1 Anablepsoides cearensis
CTCTGCCTCCCATTCTACTTTTAGAAACTCTAGGAACCACAAGTAAATCTGCAGTCTGAGAGCGAAGTGCTCTGTTAAGAAAATATGGAACAATAAGATCTTTAATATAAGATGGAGCTTGGTTAGATTTTAGAGGTAAGGTTTTAAATTCTATTCTGAATTAGAAAGGGAGTCGATTGAGAGAAGCTAAAACTGGAGAAATATGATCTCTCATTAGAACTCTAGCAGCAGCATTTTTTAATCAACTTAAAAATGTTTTGGACACCCAGATAATAAAGAATGACAGCAGTCTAGGCTAGAAGCGTAGGTATTAAAATGTTAAGCACATTCGAATGCTTAATGTTAAAATTTTTTATTTGTACTTAGTGTAGTTTTTTTTTTATTATTTATCTTTGTGTACATTGTTTTCTTTTACAAATCATGATTAACTTAAATGGTTTAAAAATGATGTGCTCCTTGAAATATCCCTCAGCATACTTGCTTGATAGCTTGTAGTTATTGTTTTGTTTTGCTGGCTGTAGTTACAGGTTTACAAACCTTTTGTTGTAGCTATTGTTCTTATACCTGTAGTTTTTAAAGTACCTGTGACATACCTTTCAAATACAAAAAGTCAAAGAAAGCATCTTTATACTTGAGAAAATTGGCATAGTACCGATTATTTTACACGTTTTGTCACATAACTGGACGATTTGCTTTTGAATTTGGCTCAGCCAAAGTGAAACAGGAAGTGACATCAAAGGGGAACTCATAAATGGTTTTTGTTTATTAAAACAAAATGATTTAATTTTTAACTCTTCTTTGTCTCTCTTTGATAGGGACTCAAAATAACCTAAAGAAACATCAGAATCTTTACAGTCTGTATTGTCAGCCTTTGTATCAGTGCTCTGTTTACATGCAGACATTCCCCTTTGACATCATTTCCTGTTACTTCACATGCAAATATCTCAACAACTGTTCATCTCAGCAGCATGAAATTTGTTTTGCAATATGTTGCCAATGTTACCTTTCCAAAAATGTGTTCATATTTATCACACAGGCACTTTAAGTACTGCTTTGGTGCTTTTGGCTTTGTTTTAGCTTTTAGATACAATTTTCTTCTAATTAATTTTTTTCACTACTGTAATGCTTTTTAAAGTTTTTACCTATTGTATTGCTGGCTTTAAGTTTAGCTACCATTTTGCAAGCTTAAATTTTTAGCTACTGTTTGCTAAATGTGAATGCTATCTGCCGGTTTTAGCTTTTAGCCTTTGTTTTGTTCATTTTAACTTTTGCCCATCTTCTTCACCAAATTACTGCAGTCTCTGGGATGGCTGTGTCAGGGTGGTTAGAGGAGTCGTCTTGTAACTGAAGAGTTCCAGCCGCCTCGTTGTGTCTTTGGGCAAGACACTTAACCTGCCTTGCTTACTGACTGCCTCTGTCAGTGTGCCCCAGGGCAGCTGTGGCTACAATGTAGCTTAGCACCATCAGTGTGTGAATGGGTAAATGTTTTGTAGTGTAAAGTGCTTTGGGGTCCCCATGGTGCTTGATAAGGTGCTATATAAGCTCAGTCCATTTACCATTCTCACTGCATTTTCACAGGTGATGCTTGTTTTTCTAGTAAAGATAACTTTGAGCTTTGGACAATTGGAGTTTTGCAAACATTACAAAACTCTGGAAACGCTGATACATCTCTGCCATCACAGCTACATATTTATGATGATGGGCAGAGATGTAAAGCTATAGTCAAAGTAAATCCTAAGTCGTTTTGAGCTAACCTTTGGCTTTTCTTTATAAAAGCAGTGAGCCTCCCTCAGCCTTGCCTGGAGCACTGAAAGGATGAAAAATGGATAGAAACCGTCAAAGGGAGGAGAGAGGGGGTCCATCTGTGAGCTGCATTCAAGGACAACTGTGTTATCCATTTTGGAACAGTATGAAACAAGCCAGTGTTTTCAGGAGGGGGTTGGAAATGTGGGCTTCTGGATGAACTGTGATGCTACTGTTGTCTTGCCAAGCCAACTGTGATGCTGCAGATTAGACGCGAATCATTGACTCCTTGTTTGTATCGGCATGACTCTTTTTAGTCAAAGTGAGAGATAATGAACAAATATGACTGTTTGATTGTGTCTGATCGGAGTTGTGGCAAATTACTACAGCAACAGGAATTGTTTTGCAGCTCTCAGTACTTCTAAAAGCTGTTTAATGGATTTTTATGTTATTCAGCCCTGAGGTGTTGGGGTTTGGTGATTTCTATTTATCTCTTTTCTGATTTTGATTCCCTCTTCTCCCTGTCTTTTCTGTTTGTTTTTCTGCAGCCCTTTGACTTTCACAAAGCTTTTTGTCTTTCTTTTTTTTAACTTTTGCACCGTTTCTTTTTTTCTTTCCTCTCTTACAGAATCAATTTCACCTGCAGATGTCCGCCCGCGTGCCTCCATCGAGTCTGGGCAGCTTGCTGCTCGCCGTCCTGCAAGGCGGGGAGGGGGACAGGGACCGAGGCCACCAAGGAGGCGGCACCTGGGGAGGAGCGGCTGTGATCTGCCCGGGGTGGGATGAAGGCAGCGACGGCTTGCTGACTCACCTGCAGAGGCACAGTGGTCCTGCCTGGCATTTGTGGGACATCATTAACCTGACTCGCACCACGGGGGGCAGAGAGAGAAGCAGGGGGGAGGCCAGCGAGGAGAAAAGGGAGGATCAAATGGAAGAAGAGGCTTTGAACATCATCTCCACCAGCTTCCTGCGCTCCCCCTCACCTATTTCCTCCGTGCTTCTCCTGGGATCCGACCCGGAGTGCCTCTCATCTGTCTTGCGGGCCGCTCAGCGCCTGGCCTCATCTCTGCCTGCACTGCAGTGGATCATGGGATACCCTTTGTCTCCAGATTCACTCCACACTTTAGGAGGTCCTCTGGGACTGCTAGCCTATGGGGAGGTCGGTCGCAAGCCGATAAGCTTCTACATACGGGATTCCCTGCAGCTGATTGGTCGAGCGGTCACTGCGGCGGCCATGCTAAGGCCGGATTTAGCCCTGGTTCAGAATGTACTCAACTGTTACGACAAACCAAACCGGCTTGAAGTGCCCTCATCTGGCCAATACCTTGCAAGGTATGAATATAAACAATCAAGTCACATGCATCTATAAATATTAGTTTATCTGAAAACACCAAAGGATATTATGTTGTGTATCTTTAAATGTCATCTTAAAGGGATTTTTTTTATCTTAAAAAGGTCTAGCTTTGCTTGAAGGAATACTTATTTACATATCACCTTTGACTCCAGAGTTTTCGACTGATTATGATGAGAACTGGTGGCGTTGTAGCTGTCTTGCTAAAGGCCCTGTCACACTATGACATTTTAGACAACTTATGCAACTTTTTGTCTTTTAAGTTGTGAATATATTGTCAGCACAATGGACGATTTTGGACATGCTCAAAATTTTCAGCTTATGCAAACGTGCTGCTGATAATTGAGGCATAAGTTACAGGTATGCTACGGATAATTTATGCATCAGTTCACATATAATACAGGTAAGTTTTTAATTTTGTTACTCATAAGTGGATATTAGTCTGACACCAGCGAGACAAATCTGAAGCAGCACATAACTTTTTTTAACCCCCTAAGTACTCTCAATCATTCAAGGCTCATGTGAAAAGTTAGTTTCACTTATTAATAATGGTTATTATATATTATAATAATATCAGGTAAACAATGCAAACAGAATCAATGTAAAATATATATATATATTTTTCATATCTTATCAATAAATGCATTGATCAAAATCAGTCCAGTTCCAAATATAAACCAGTTTAGCTTATTTAGTTCACAAGAATCTTGTAATCCTGTATCAGGTTTAAATTTGCAGATATTTATGATAAACGTCAAACGTAACACTTTGACTGAAGGAACGCTGGATTGTGGGGTAGAAAATACAAACCAAAACCATGTCTTTAATTCTGATCATAACATACAAAGATACATGTTTTACTATTGTTTAATTCCCATAAGTAAAAGCAACATCCATCGGCTACAAATAGCGCAGCTGAGCTGAGCGGAGCCGCACCTCCAGCCGCACGCAGGTATCCGGGTGGATTCAGGCTGCAGACTATGGGCTGCACTCTGTGGCGGCTGATCAAATTGTGACAAAACAACAACCCATTTGTGCCAGATTGTGTGCAGCTGTTCATCGATGTTATTGTTACTGTCGTTTTAAAAATCACAAAATTGGTCTCCTGCGCTGCACCTCGTCCAGCGTTTTTCTGTGGACCATCTTTTCTGCCAGATTTGTTCTGCTCTCTGCTAATTCTTTTTTTATATTTTAAAACTCAGTCTGACAAACATATTGTTTTTCTGAGTTCCGCTCTCAGACTTCTTCCCTAACATTTGACAGCTGTCAGTCAATCATTGAAGGACACGCCCACACATTCTGACAGAAGTAACATGCCTGCTTCATAATTACTCAGTTTGTTTCTGACAAATGTCCATGTATGAGCAACGTTCATGTAACATGTGAACATGCATATAACAGACCTGGAACAGATCTGGAACATGTGCAAAACTGATCTGCAACAGTTCTGCATACGGTGAAAATTTCTTAGCTCAAAATTATGCACTGGGATCTCCGCATACATTGTATGCCTCTTATATTAACATGTTGGTTAGTTATTGCAAAATTACCCCTAACGTCTATGATTTTTTTTAAAGTTGATTCTGTGCGTCACTGTGTGATTGCTGCCAACGTCGTAATTTATCCATGCTGCGCAGAAAATCCACTAATGTTGCACATTTGTGCTGCAGAAGTCCAACACGTTAGAATAAGCTTGTACACGTTATGATTAAGTATACGGATAATTTACTCATAGGTTTTATATCTGTTCAAGTTGTTAGGAACATGGTATGATCACGTTCAAAGGAATGTTCTAATTGAAAAATAACATAAAACAAAATTCTGTGCAAAGTTATTAGATGTTGTGCTCAGTGTATGTGTTGTGAAACACTCTCAGCTACAAACACACCATTTTCACTCGACATCTGTAAAATCGACTGAAGTATAGTCATTTTTATGTTGTCAGTGTTATTTAACTGTGGAAGCCATTTTAAATTGTCTTGACTTCAAAAGGTAATCAGTTGTAATTAGACATACAAAGATCGCTTTCTGAAGGTTTCATTGAAATCTGTCAATTGGTTCATGAGATATTTTGCTAACAGAAACAGGTTTGACTTCAAATAGATAATGGCGACATTTTTTAACAAATGTCTTGTACAAGCTGTTAGTGGTCAGATTGTACAACTCCTATCATAACAGATCTTCGCTCAATATCTAAAAATAGCTGTGTTATAAACACTTTTGTGTGCCAGCTTTGTATATGATAATGCATTGATTAGTTTCTTTAGATTTTAATAAAATCGGTCCAGTGGTTAAAGAGATATTTTAGTTACCAACAAACACACAAACATGGGCAAAAACAGTATTGCTTTCTCCACTTTCTTCTTTTATTACCAAGCGATGACAATTATGTTGATGTGTTCATGTGTAAACAGATACACTGGATTTCATATCATTTACATGATAAAAGGTTTTGATACATTTCTTGTTTTTGGCAAGAAAACAAGAGACAAACAAAATAAACTTTATCTGGACAAAAGAAATGAGAAAACAGAGTTCTAAATAGCTGGTGAAGGCCTGAGGTGGGGATGATTTTAATGATGCTTTAATGCTTCTGGAGGTTATCCTCTTCAAGCTGGGATAAGTTGAGACGTTCACATTAAGATATTACCAGTTTATAGTGGGATCAGAAGAGTTTGGTTTCCTCCACTGATGGAATTGGAATTTACTATTTATTTTTTTATAGAGTAAACATATCATTTAAAAACAATCCTTCCACAATTCGCTGCTGAATACGAATCAAAGTTTTGCCAAGACCCAGGGCCCATCCTCACTGTAACTTAGATTGGCTAGTAGGCCTGCCTGTTGTGTTTGAGAGTGAAAGCTGTGCTTCATCCAGAAAAATGTCTACTTAATCTCAGCAAACCTAAATATTAGGACGTCTTAAGGGAGCCATTATATAAACATAGCCATCACAAAACTGAAAGAGGGCATCACAAAATCCAAAACGTCATCAAATCAATGCCCCAATGCCTTGTCTTGTCTTCTTCTCTTTCTTGTCTTAGGCCTTGCTGGAGGCTGTCCAAAATCTAAAACCCACAGTTGCGTCCTCTTTTTTTATAATGCATCCTTAAAAATGTGGCCTTCGCAGAATGCAAACCCTGAATTTGGATACAGCCCTTCTGTACTCTTAAAGGAGCCACACCCCCATATTGCATTAAACCAATGCATTTCATTGAACTACAGCATAATGTGGGCTGGATCTGACTTGTCATTGGAGCTGGACTTTGAGAATTACTGCACTATATTGAGTTGCTCTATCCCACTCGTCTTTTCTCTTCTAATTTTTTCATTTGAACACACTTTCCTATTCGCAGTTTCCTATAAAAAAAAAACTAATCTCAACCACCTGCCATGCCTTGCAGTTGGTAGTAATGTCCAAGAAAACTTCAGCTGAATGCATACATTTCTTGAGCAGTTTAATATCTTACTTCAGATGTAGGACTAGTTCTTGTCGTGCCTGGTTTCATCTTTTAATATATTTTCGAATGCCTCCGGCCACAAGCCAGGGGTTCAGCTCATGCCTCTGCTCTAAAAAGGACAACTGGGCAGCTGATATTGTGAAATGTGAATGCTTTTATATCACAGCCAATTGATCATGCAGGCATACTGCAATTAGATTCTGCTGGTTCCACCACTTAACATCTGAAAGTTCATTAGCTTCCTGAGTGACACGTTGACATTTTTTGCGGTGAATTGTTGGCCCGCTTTTTGGTTTTGTATGCTCTGGTTGCTGCCCTTGTCTGTCCTCTGCTCTATAGGGGCACTAACTTCTTAACGGTGCTATCATGCTGGAGGTGGGGAGGAACTCCCAGTGGGAATACAGATTCAAAGACTGACACCAGAGGGTTCTGTGCATTTGTCTGCTCTGCTGCCTCTTCTCCAAACCCTGCAGCTCCTAAAACCGCCTCTGACAGCTCTCACAAATCTGACGCCATGCTGTTTGTGACACAGAAACGCACACAGTAAAAGGAATGTTAAAGGCCTATGGTGCTTTGAAGAAATGCATGTTGCCCGCTTATCATCCATGCCTTAATTTTAGACTAAGACCATCTTATTGCTTGTATTGTATGCGGTATTGGTCAAACTTTGAAAAATAAAACACATTATGCACAATCTCATGCAGTATTCGCAAAATCCATCCATCTATAATCTTAACCTGCTTCTTCCTTTCAGTAGTCACTGTTTGAGGGGTTGGGTACATCCTGGACAAGTTGCAAGTCTTTCACAGATATATGCAAGACGTCACAATCAAAGTATATGTTGTGAAATTTTCTAAAACTGAATAGGCATTTTTGTGTTGGTTAATGTTCCATAGTTGCAATGGACTTCCTGAATTGTGTTGATGCCAAACATTCATTGATTACTTTCAGAAAGTTTCATCAGAATCTGTCATTGTTCTGCTAACAAACAAGCAGAGTTGACTCCAAAAACTAAGGTTGAACAATGAATAGCACTTGTAGTATGCATTGGCTTACATCTACCACCTCACAAAAAGTTTGGATGCAATAATAGTTAAATAACTTGCCCTTTTTTTGTACTTAAGAAACCTAGCTAACCTGTATAAACCTGATCATGTGTGAAGCACTGAAGCCTTCTGCCGGAGCTGCACACCAAAGTAAAACACGTTCGCTCCGCCAGTTGACACAGATATTCTTCAAACGCTACAGTGGATAAAACAAGACGTGTCTAAGGTCCGCGGTCACGATGTGTTACCGAGAGAAGGATTTGTGACGGGAGCTGGGCCTACATCAAATATTGAGCACACACAGTGCCTGCCAGCTGAGAGTGATCATCTACAACACCCACATAATCACTAGCTGCATCCTCACAGTACTCTGTCCTTCTGCAGTTTAGCTCAGCAGCATTAAGGCACCAGAAATATTGAGGATATGGGACCAGGAGCTAAAAACGATGGGGGGGGTTCGAGTTATTTTACAATGCAGTAGGCTTGTTCTGCTTTTTATGGTTTACATTTCCTTTTTTTAGATGAACTGGACAGAAGTGCCTCCAGACATTGTTCAGCAGCGTGGCCATGTGGGGGCCGCTGGAAACCCTGGGGTGGCACCAAAACCAAAAGTTAGAACAGAATTTTAGGATATTTGTTATATTGTCAGCATAGATACGATTTTTTCAAATACTCTACAGAATCATCTACTTTTCCTCTTATATACTGTAATGTATATAGATCTACTTCATTTATTTTTTACAGTTATAATTGAGCCTTATAACTCTATAAATACTCAACTTGTATTTATTTGTTATTTTATTTATAGTTTTACATAATTTAACACAATCAACACACAATGAACATTACATAAAACAAAGTCTTGTATTTAAACCCAGTCCCTTCCTGCTTTTAAACAAAAAAACTCAACTAAACTAAAAACGTGCACAACATGAGAAGTACAAAGCTGAAAAAGAAACCTTAAGTAGTCGGAGCAAAAGATACATCTAAATAAAATAAGTAAGGCTCCCAAATCTTCAAAAAAGATATTGTATTTTTTCTTTAAACAATATGTAATTTTTTTCAACTTTTTGAAGCCTGTGCTTTCCGTGGCGTCACTAGACATAATTTATTCTTACATCTAGATGTATTAGTGCTGGGCATAGATAAAAAAAATCCCGATTAAAATATTTTTGCAATTATTGTAAATTAACCTCAATTTCTTTTTTGAAAAATTACTTTAGAATGGCTGAATGTGTCCACTCATGCATGCATTACAATTGTCTATTCAAAAGAAAAACAATATTTTTATGTTCATCATATTCATCTACAAATCCTAAATTTCATACCAAGCATTAGCTCAAGACTCATGAAGATAGAACTTTCTGGCTGGGGGGGGGCAGTGAGAGGGTAGTGGAGGTATTGCTCCTCCTGGCACCCCTGGAACAGGACTCATTAAAAACTCTCAGCTGTTGTTGTGGTAAAATTTTAAATTGACATGTATTTTGGGTTTGATTTAAGTCTAAAATTACTGAATATTTTAGTAATCGTGTTCTTCATGGAATGATTCATTGAATTATCAATAGGGCCTGTAGTTTGAATAAATACAAAAAAACACTTGACAAAACATATAAATATCGTAGTTGCTTTATAAAACATAACAGGAGTGATTCTTTGACAAGCTGCATAAGCAATGATTTAAAATAAAAATAAAAAACTGTACCTCTTTGTTAATTAAAACAACTTTATAATTTTAAATTTAAAATATGAACTCTGAAATCATTTTAGGATCAGCTGAGACAAAATCAAAGTGCAAAAAAGACATAATGTAACTTTGTGGTTAACTCTTTATGTGCTGTATGGTTGCCTAACTTACAGATAATTACCAGATAACAGCCAATGAAATAGCTTGTGATTTTTACAACAAGCAGACTAAATTGAACTTCTCTGCACGGCTGCGTCACAGAGTTTGTCCCTGTGGTAGGAATCTTTTAGGCACATTAACATTTGTCTTTATTACAAATCAGCCAGCTAAACAATTCTCAATGCATCCATAATCACACTTCAAAAACACTCTAGGTCTGAGCCTCTCTCAGACCTACAAGACCTACACAAAACAATACTAACTTTAGATTTCAGTATAAAAACAATTTTCATTCAAACATCATTTTAAAAACTAAATGTACAACAGGATTGATTCCTGAGGATAGAGAACTATATTACCTGTGCTTTTCAGTGTAACTGTTTTTTTCCTGTGTTTTCAGTGAGAATGGCAGCATCAGCATTTCTGCAACATGGGACAGTCATGTTCTATTCTGGCTACAACGTGTGAAACGAGGCACAATTATGGATTGTGGACACAAATTATTCACAAGTTACAGTGGACTTTATAATTTGATTCACCTTTTCTGAATTAGTTGGAAATTTTGATTTGACTATTGATGGCAGCAGCAGCTACAACTGTTTTTTTTGTTCACTCTCCTGCAGTTGGAATCATATTAATATAGTTGGGATTTTGACAAAAGTATTCCACCTTATATTGTCTTATTTTGAAAATACATTTGTTGTGTTTGTTCCTTTTCCTGTTAGTGCGACGTGATCTTTGTAGATTTACACCAGAACAGCTAGGATCAGCTATGATCGCTGTCCGCTCACCGCTGCCCTGCGCCGCCGTGCAGAGCCAGTGTAAACACTCTCATTGATTATAATGGTTGTGTATGTGCCGCGGAGGTCGGGCTGCAGCGAAGCGGAGACGCATGTAGTGTAAATTGAAACGGAAGTACTTCCAAACATTAGCTTTTAAGGTGGCATGTCTGTCAGCCATATTGTACATACATGTACTGCACTTCCAAACTTTAGTGTTCCGTTTCGTGTTTTTGCGTTCCTCATCATGATGCCAATAGCATCATGATCAGACTACTGCAAGCTAGCAAACACAGTCTAACTAACAGTTAAAATGAAATAAATTTAAATATTTTAACTATATAGGTTAAAAAAAATAAAGTAAAAAATTGTGGTGGATTAGGTGCACTTCCCTCATTTAGGTTCTGCGTCAGATGCTTTCCTCTGTGTGCTGCAGCTGCACGGTGCACTTTGATTGTGATAAAAAAATTAAGTATATTACCAGTTATTGTCACAATTAGACAGGGATGAAACCCAAGGTGCAAGCTGGAACTTGAGAGGCAAAGATAAAAACTAAATATATATTTAAAATAAAACAAAGGACCATCAGAGGGAGGAAAACACAGGGGAACTGAAAACACTGGGAAGTAACATAAAGCACAAATACAAGGATCAACAAACAATAAAAATGTAATACACTAGAATAAATGACAGATCCTTACCATCATCAATCGTTATACTGGTGGCGACTGATTAAAAAGTTTTAGCTTATTATCCAATGTGATAAAATCCATTAAGTTCTGTATTTGGCTTGATGCACATCTTGTGTTTTGACATTTTTGTCTGTGTTCTTCTGCAAATACAGTATGTCTTGTAACTCAGTTTGAAGGCAGACAGGTTCCTGTTCAAGGCTGAGACAATGTGATATAAAACATACAATACAATGCATCCATTATTTTTTACTCACTTCTTCCTTTTAGGGTCCCTGGGGTCACTGATACCAATAGCAGTGACTGTTTGAGAGGAGGGGGGCACCCTAGACAGATCGCAAGTCCATCACAGGGCAACGTACACTCTAAAAAAACAGATGTTGGATTTACTTAACCAAGTTATGTGACCTGGTTCCACTTAACTGAGTTGAGTAAA
>JAUBOC010000002.1:1794137-1806114 GCA_032275365.1 Anablepsoides cearensis
CATCAGCATAACAATGGAAATTGATCCCATGCTGTTTGATAACTTGACCTAATGGAAGCATATATAAAGTAAAGAGGGTTGGTCCGAGCACTGAACCCTGAGGAACTCCATGACTAACTCTGGTGTAAGAAGATGATTTATTATTAACATAAACAAACTGAAATCTATCAGTTAAACAAGACTTAAACCATTTTAAGGCTGTTCCTTCAATACTCTGTAATAGAATATTGTGATTATTGTATCAAATGCAGCACTGAGATCTAACAGGACAAGAATGGACACAAGTTCACTGTCTGAAGCCATGAATATCATTAGTAACTTTCACCAGCTCTAAACCCTGACTAAAACCTCTCAAACAAATGATTTCTGTCCAGATGTTCACACATCTGCATTTGCAACTATTTTCTGAAGAATTTCTGAGATGATTTGGAGATTATATATAAGTCTGTAACTGCCCAAAACTCCTGAATTAAAGTAGGTTTTCTTAAGTAAAGGTTTAGGTACAGTAACCTTAAAGTTCTGTGATACAATTTTACACAATTTTCCAACTTTGTTAGAACTTGGGTTCTACAAAACTGAATCTTATTTTACCATTAATTTTTCAGTAAGAAAGCAAATGAAGCATTTTTATTAAAATCAGTTTAACACTAAAAGATAAAAGTGTCCTCATTGTTTTCGTCATTTTGTTTAGTTAACACAATACCATTTTCATCTCTTTTTGGCAATCATGAAGAGTTTAGGCAACTGGTTGAATATTAGTTAAGTCAGAAATCCCCTCAATGTGTTATAAATATAAAAATTAATTATTTCAAAAACCAGGACAGCGACATTTGGAAGGAAAATACATTAAAGATCTTCTGTGTGACGCAATGTCATATTTGTGCCAACAGATAAAAACTGAATTCATATGAAGTCTTTTCTGTTAACATGATTTATGTTGTTTAGACTATAATCGATCAGATTAATCTGCCTGAGACAAGAACAGTTAAATTTTTTCATTTATTTTCCTGCTTGAAGACGGTATCATCCTGATGTTATACTGGATATCTCACTGAAGACATGTCTTCTGTCCTCCCCTCAGCCCATCCTCGTGTATTTCAGAGAACTGCACCCTGCACAGGAAACAGCATCAGCCCCCTCCACCGTCTCCTCCCACCTCCCTCCCTGCCTCCATCACAGCTGGAGACACCAGCAACTCCTCGCCGTCGCACGACCACAAGGAGAGACGCGTTCACTTTGACCTGGAAACGCTTCACAGCTACCGCCTGCGCACACACACCGCCTCGGTGCGCGGCCGCCCCGGCATGGTGGGCCGCCCCGGGCTTGGCCTCGGAGGGTTAGGGTTGGGCAACCTGGAGGGCTTTGCCGCTCCTCCTCAGGTCAGCCTCCACGTCAACGGGGGCCCCGTCTCGACCCTGGCGTCCACGGGTTTGGTGCTCTCTCCCCTGGGGAACAGGGCCGCTCAGACCAGCCTGTGGGAGGGGGAGCTCCAGGAGCTGCAGGTGAAGATCGAAACGTTCCGCAACCAGCTGAGGGACGCTCTGGCCAGGAGAGCTGAGATCCAGAGCAGCCTGGAGAGAGAGAGGAGCGGGCTGGTCCGCAGAGACCCCAGTCTGGAGAGGGACCGAGACACTCAGAGGATACAAACTATTAACACAGACAGAAGTAGTTCTGCTCAGTCCAAACTCCCGGAAAGAGACCGGACGAGCCAGCTGCAAACCCTGAACAATCAGCAGACTGGGAACCCGTCAGGTGGGCCTGGGACTGTGGGGCAGGGGAGGAGCAGTCAGCTGAACACGGTCAACAGTTTAGACAGAGGGAGAGTCAATCAAACACGACCTGTTGTTGCTTTGACCGGAGACAGGACTGTCCAATCACGCACGTCGGCTAGTTTGGAGCGAAGTCAAGTCAACCAGCAAAGCGCAGGAAACATCTTGGTCCAAACGAGGAACACGTCTAGCTTGGACAGACAGAAGGCTAGCCTAGCACGCACTCTGAACACTTTGGACAGGACAAAAGCCAATCAGCCAAGTGTAAGCAGTGGGACCTGATTAGCTGTCTGAACCTGCTGTTTATAGCAGGGGGTTCCAGTCCTGGTCCTCCAGAGCCACTGTCATATTATACTCGTTTCTGTGCTCCAATAAACCTGATTCAATTACCTCTTCAAGTTCTGCAGAAGTCTGGAAAAAATCAGGTGTGTTGGAGCAGAGCAACCTTTACAACATGAAGGACAGTGGTCCTGGAGGACCAGGATTGGACACCCCTGGTTTTAGGAGCAGTCAGTTCCTTACATAGCCGCGGGAAGGTCATGTTGGGTTTAACTAGGTGGGAAGTTGGAAGACAGAAGGCAATATGTTTATTTACATGTTTTTGTACAACCGCCTAATTTTGTAGTCGGAACATTTTAATTCTCACCTTAAATTGCAGCTAGAAAAAAATGTTTTGTATCTAAAATATCCTTTAATAACTAATATTACAACGTATGTCAGTGAAAAACAAAAACGATGTGTCCATCCAAAGCTTACACAAATAAAACTTGTTAATACTACAATTAATAGGCATACTGTAAAAGCCTACAGTTAGTTTAACAAAAACTAAAAAAAATAAAGACTTAGCTTTTTATTAAGCATTGCATATTGCCCAATGCTTTTCTAAGATCATCTTGTGATAAGAAATGATGGAATTGCAGCCAACCATCCAGCCAGGCATCCATCCTCTTTGCCTGTCTTTTTTTTCTGAGATGCTCCAGATGTTCCAGCTGTCCTCGGTGGTCGGTGTTTCAGACTTCCAAGTTGGAAAAATGAACTGGAATGGCCTAATTTGAAGTTAGGGAATTGGTGCAACATGATCCTACCCAAGTAGCCAGAGCATGCATGACGTCATCATTTCAAAACAGTTTCTCCTCACATCAACAGAGTGAAACTATTTTCTTTTACAGTTTTGCAGTACTTTTAGTACTTTATTGCGATTATTAGGAGATATGTTTTAACGCAGTTTGTACACTCAAAATGCCTTTCAACTCGGAACCGACATCTGTCTGACTTCAGAATTTCAAGTTCTGCTGCAACTGGAACGCAGTGATATCTGCAGTGGTCAGAGTGTGAAAGGCGAGGAACAACAAGTCGGAAATTCATCACTAGAGGCCTTTTTACCGGGGGAGTTGCATCACAAAAATGAGATTAACTTGAATTATTTTCAATGACAACTTTTTGTCACAAAAGTTTAACAACTGCTACCAAACAACAACAAGCTAACATTAGCTACTAGCTTACTGTCCTCTGTTGTCTTACCCTTTTGTCTTCATTGTCACTGCTGGATGATTCCGTACAGTTTTTGGTACTTTTCCTTTAACTTTGATGCAGTTTATTATAGTGTCACAAATAAAACTAAATAAAATTTGCACTTATTTATTTATGATTCCCGCCTACATTGAGGCGGCTCTCTGCTCAATGCAAACACAACCAGGACCGACCAAGGCCAGGCAGATGGGCCAGACCAGGCCCGGCTGGACCCTGTAGTGACAAAAGGCCTAAGGAGAGTTGTAGCCCTTTTAATAAAATCATGAAAATAATTATGATCAACTAATAATCATCATAAAATGTCACACTCAGACTGTGGTGATCCACTTTCTACTACGTTCAGCTCAATATCTGTAAACTTGAGTTATATCTATAATTGTATTTTAGTTAGCAGTGGCAGCCATCTTGAATTGGACTTTCTGAGAGGTTCATATAAATCTGTCCAGTAGGTCACTAGATATTTTGCTGACAGAATAACAGGGTTGACAACAAGACTTTAAAATAGAAAAAAAAAATTCAGTGAGTAGCATTTGTGTTGGGAATGAGTCTCAGTTACAAGATCTAATTTTAGCAGACTATCTTTAAAACCATCGGAATTAAAGCCAATTTAATGTTTTCTAAGAACAGTTGGTGGTGACGATGAAAGGTGATCAGTTCTAGATGCACATTTTCTGCTAATTTCACAGTCAGAAACACGAACACACACACACACACACTTAGAAGAACTCACTTCACCTTCAGCAGCAGGCGATGAAAATGGCCTCTGATTTCAACTAAAGAGGCCTGAGATTGGATAGACATCTGTGATGCGATCAGAGAAATATAGTCAATTAAATGTAAAAAATTAAATAAAAGGGAAATATTTTTATATTTTAGAGTTAAAAATATAAAATGTTATGTAAATGCACAGGCAAATTTGAAAGGAAAAACTTAACAAATTCTATGGAATTCATGTGAGAATGAACTTTGAGAATAATGGGGAGAAGTGGCACAAGCTGACATGGAATTAACTCAAATTTTGTTTTTGTTTTATATTTTTGTCCAAAAATTGTTTTAAAAATACATTTATATATAATATAAAAATATATTTAGTCCAGGATATGCGATTGGTGAATTTTCTTCTTCACATTGAGACTGTACATGTTCCACACTTCTAGAAGCAAATTCTTTGACCACAGAGTCCTTTGGTCTTTTTAGATACTTTATCAAGCTATTCATGTTTAAAGTTCATCTCCTCTCACAGTAGTCAACTTTACGTTTTGTAATATCATTTAGGTTAATATACACCCATACTATGGAGAGCCATTTTATTCAAAATACAATAAATAAATTAATAATTTTTTAATAAATAAATAAATACATACATAAATAAATAAAAACATGCTAAAAACGTTTTATAATATATAAATTTTGTTTTATTTAATGCAGACATTTATTTATTTGATGGAATATTTATTAATACTTTATTAGATACAATTTATTTATTGTATTTTGAATAAAACGGCTCTCCAAACCATACGGCTGACATACGTCCTTGGATTGGGTATGAGTGAAAATACATACAAAAGGTACTGGTCCAGTATCCAGTACTGGTATAATTATATTCCTAATGAAAATTATAAAGTCCAGTGATTTTAACTGGGGAGATTCTGCTCAGAAGTAAGTTTTGTTGTTGTAGTTAGACTCATGCCAAAAGCAGAAATATTGATTATCTCAGTGTTACGTTGAGTTTTTACCCTTTTTCAGAGTGTGCACATTAAGAAAATGCAATACTAAATTACTGCAAAATCCCTTTAACTCCCTTTCCTGGTTTGAGAGTGTTTTAAGGATAATATAAGCAATATGTATCAATGAAGAAATCATTTGTTTATTTCTGCAGTGATTTCAAAAATTCATTTTGTGTGTTTTAACCTTGTGTTTCTTTTTCTCCCAATTGAAAAGTATAAGACTGTACTTGGGACTTTTTTTTTGTTACCCACTAGAGGGAGCTGCAGCTCTGCTTTCCCGCGGCTATGGACTCAGAATTTGTGAACCGAGATTTTGTTTGGCAAAAACAAACACTCGAGCAATCTCATGACGAAATAATAGCATGTGAAATGTGCATTTTGACCTTTGTTCTCAAGCAGAGGCAGAGGACCAGGAGAGATAAATGGTTCTTTTATCTCCAAACAGATTCACACAGTTCGATTTAAACAGCTAATAAATCTGAAAAACACGTCCCAATCACACTTAGAATATCTGGTGGTTCTGACTGATGTACATGTGGTGTGAAGTGGTTGTGTTCACTTGCCATGGTGTCTAGAAGGACATGAATATTTTAGGTCTTTTTGTGATTTTTTTTTTTTTTTTAAGGAAAAAAAGCTTGTGGTACTGAATATTTAAAGAGATACTTTTAAATTATCCCTTACTAAAGTTATATCAACATATTATTAAAAATTTTATGCATAAATGGACATTCTCATGTTTTGAAATAAAGATTTCTATATTAACGTGCTCCCATTATGTCATTTTTCCAGTGAGACTCTTTTCAGAGCAGCTTATAATTTAATGTAATGCACTTAATAATTAAAAATATCTGACAAAAGGATGATTGGGCCAAAAGAAAATGATCTGCTGTATCCTGTTTAGTCTACTGAAAGTTCTAGCAATAATGAGCTATTTCTGTTTTTTATTTATATATTTATATCTGCATAAAAAAGCATACATACTTTATTGGGAAATAATTCTTAACTGTTAAGTTATGTAATGTTTTTTCTAAGTGCATATTTCTGGGCACTAAGTATGAAACTAGAAACTAAAGTAAAAAGTTATGAGCTCTAAAATCCTTTGATGTGCTGAAATGCTTAAATGGTTCTTTCTATTTATTTTGTCTTATGCCCTTTAAATATTGTTAAACAAACAAAATGTAATAATGGGGGAAAAAAGAGTTACAGTTTTACTTGTGTGACTTAAATTTTTACTTGGTATAAAACAATTTATGTTGATAAGTTTAGATTTATGCATAATCAAGAAAAGTTTTTTGTTATAACTAACAAAAAGAAGAGTCTAAGATTTTTTTATTTTATTTTTTTGCACGTTTAATAGGTTATTATGCAGATTTTACTCCTATATAGCACCTGTGTTATTTCAGTCACAGTTCCGCATTTTTTGTTCTGTTTTTGATTTTGGTGGTGGTTGTTTGTTTGATAATAGGACATAACATGCAAGAAACTCCTGGGTTCCTTCCTGAGTTAGTGGTAATTTCACAATTTTCTTCACACACTCTATGTGACCCTGTGATGAACTGGAAACCTGTGCAAGCGCACCAGTGACCCCCCCCTTTCAGTCGTACCTCAAAAGCTTCAGAGAGGAGTGACAGTGAAGGCGTACAGTCCTAAAGCAGTGGTCTCACTAGGCCTTCAAATCATCTCATGGCAATAGACACAATAATTTGTAGGTGTCTTCCTAAATAGATGGTTAATTCTGTGCTAACGGCTTAGATCTCCAGGTAAAAGCTGGATCAGTGACAGCTTTGTTGGGGTTTTCTTTGCAGTTAATCAAGGTAAAATTCTTTATTTTTGCACCTTTTAATGAAAACTCAATGAATTGTATGCTGCTCTGGTCATGTAGTACCACATCACAACCACATGGTGGTGCTTGAACCTGTCAGAAAACATGAGTGCTGCAGACTGTGGTGTTACCAGTTGAGAAAACAATACACTGAGATATAATACACCTACTAGACCTCAAAACAATACAAAAAACAAACGTCTAACTTTTCATCTGTACTGAAAAGACTAAAGGCCTTGTATTTTGCACATCAACAATCACATGTCATGCCAAAGTTTAGATTTGTTCAGTCTCATAAGAGCTTACAGGAGCAGCTATTTAGCTCAATATTACTAAAATTAGCTGGGTAAGGAGGCATTTCTCTGTTGGTTAATGTTGATTAGCTGTGGTGACCAGGGTGAGGTAAGTTGACTTTTTAATCAGTTTGTTAAAGTTTGTCCACATGTTAATTAGACAATTTGCTAACATACAGATAAACACATGTAAAGGCAAGAGGCCCCACCCACCACATATTCCTCAGCGCCACTACCTTCTTCTGAACTGGAACAGGCTGATGATTCCACCACACAAACCCAATGCACCTGCTTCCACCGTGAGTGTACAGCTGTTATTGATATATGCGCTTAGCGTTCTGGCACTGACATCACAACATAACGTCTCTGTTTAATCCAGCTCCTCAGCGGAGCTGTTTAAAACGTTGGATATTTGCTCAGAAAAAAGCATATTTGACTCATAACCTCACAGAACCATCTATTTTAACATGTTGTACAATTTTAATCCAAAAATTACATAAAATTAAGCCGTGTCATCAGCTCTTTAAGTTTCTTGGTTCTACATTATTTTAATGATGGGGATAAATGTTCACTGACTACATCAGGCCTATGAGGTTTAGAATCTTATGTTCACATGAAGAGAACGTTTTGTTCTTTACTTTGACACAAAAAGAAAATATAGACAACATGATTTTATATCATATCATTCAGTCAGTGGATTGAATGTAGAAATAATACAAGCTAACACTGAACTATGCAGCAGAGCTTCAACATAAATACATTTGATGATAAATAAGTGGTTTCGAATGTTGATGGAAAAAGGAGTCTGATCTCTGTTAAAGATTTGATCTTCTGTCTGTTTCACCTACTCTTTATATGTCAAACATACTGACTGTAAAATTTAGCTTCTGTTAAATAATCAACATTTAAACTTTTAAAACAAGACATCAACAAGCATACAGACCTTTGGTATATTTTTATAAACCCTGCAGCAAAGGTTGCTGAAACGTGTATTTAACTTTATGTGTTGAAGAGTTTCACTATTTTATTGTACTAAACATTACAGCTGATTCACTTCCTATACATGTTTCTGAACCTGCAGAATGGCAAAAAATAAAAAAAAGAAACAAGCAAAGCCATAATCCCACTGTCTACAATTCTTTTCACATCTTTTCATCAAAAATATATTTTTTCACAATCATCTTTCTTCTTCTTTTTCAATTAGATGTAGTCAGTCTTTATGAACTTGTATTTCTGTGTGGTGCCGCCCTCTGGTGGTGGATGTTTATAACAGCAGATCATCTGAATTAAAGGGAACTCTTGACTTGCATTTGATAGATGTTTACTTGAACCATATTTATGTTAGAAATATATTAGGCTCTTTAGTTTTTATAAATAAACGAGAAAAAGTTGTCTTCATGTTATTTGTTCTTGTTTTCTTAAACTTTTGCAGGATGATAAATTGTTTGAACCCAGTTTGACTTTTCTTCTGGACCTGTAGAAACATGGTGCCAAAGAAATCTGCACCAGGCTTGTCTCCAACAGGTTTGTTTAGTTGTTTTCAAGCCCACATGTTAACTTTTTGTTAAATATAGTGTTTACAATAACCTTTTACTCCCACCAGACCAAGAGGTGGGATTTTAGTGTTCAAGTTTAAATTATTTAAAGGTAGGTCTAATGGTAACTCTTTTCATTTTCAAAAAAAAAAACTTATGGAAGTAGATGTATCAACACGTAAACGTGTAAAAATACTAGTTTTAAAACTACTGGTTTTAAAACTACTTAAAAAAGAATAGTATAAAAGTAAAATAATGTAAATAAAACAAGCCATTAAGGAAAAATGCTTGAGAAATCAAGGGAAGATTTCTGCTATAAATACACACTGTAATGTGATAATAAATCAAAGTAAACAAAATGTAAACAGATGAGAGAAGAACCTGTACTTGTTTATGTGAAATGTTTTTATTAAGTGAATATATGTTGAAACAAAAACAATAGAAAACATGACAAACTGTTTACCTGAAACCTAAAACAGAATCAACTGCTGCAAACAAGTTCAACACTACAAATACAGACAAAACATACGACACAACGAACAATAACTACACCAACATTTTGCCCAAAGCCAATCTAATCTTTAGTATCATTAAAACAAGTCAGGGTATTCAGAACAACTTATTCACTATTGATAACTGGTTTGTTACGGGTTTGAGCTCTGAGTCATACCCAGAGCCTCGCTGAGACTCGCCAGGGCCTGACCGGCCTCCACCAGTTCATTGTTCAGCTTCGTGCAGCTGTCCAGCACCTCGGCCAGCTCCTGAAGCTTCAGCTGCATCTCAGCGCTGTTCTTCTCATAGACCGTGTACATGTGCTCCTTCATCTGCTGGAACATCTCGGTCATCTGTTGCAGGACAAGTAATCAGACCGTCAACCAGAGCAGAGCGTCTGAACAAGCAGGACACAAATAGTCTTTTAACATCAACATGTAAAATACAGGGTGAGTCAAAAGTCGCAGGATACCGATTACTTTTAGAATTAAAAGGGTCTCCTGTGACCTTTGACTCATTCTGTGCATTTGTACCTTCTCTATCAACTTCTGTTGAAAACTATCCATCACGTTCTGGTCACTCGACCGGCTCTGGTTAATTTTTTCCACCATTTCCTGAGCTCTCCTGCTGATGGCGTCAACACTGGAGCTGCGAGGAATGTGGAGATAAAACCGCAAACAGGTTGAATTTACTTGATGCCTCAGAACAATGGTTACTTATCTTTACGTAGGCAGGCCCTGACTGGTCTCTCTGTACCTGCCTCGCTGCTCTTGTATCTCAGTCAAGGTCACACTTGATGGACCGTAGTCTGTGTTTTCTGTCTGTAAAATGTGTTAAAAACTACCTTTTCATAAATTATTATTTAGCCCACATCACAACAATTTTTCAAATTTTATAAAAAACGATTTTACCACCAAAGAGTCTCCGTGTCCCCCCTTAGTGGTGGACTGTGTCGTGGAGGGCTGCTCGTCAAAGTAAAAATCCATTTTGACTTGAATGACAGGACAGAATCTGTTAAAAAATAATGGTTAAAATTAAAAAAAATAAATTAAATATAAAAAAAATGTTTACATAACTTTTGAATTAGAGCTAAACACTGTAAATTAAATTAGTAAAAATTGGAGTTTGTAGTAATCCTAAAGTATCACGTTGAAATCATTAAATAACTAATGGTACATCACACTCTTAATTTAAATCTGTTTATTCCCATTTCAAACTTTTAAGTAAAAATAAAAACAGCAACCAATACCAATCACTACTGTCATTAAACAAATACACATATATTTCTTCAAATGAATATTTTCCTTTTGATTTGTTGTAGAATAGCCCAACTCTGTTCTAATAAATGTAACCCTAACTAGCTTAAGCTAACAGCTTCTATTTTTCTAAAACACCACTCTATTTTAGCATTAAATGTATCAAAAACACTAGCCTTAGTGTTCACACTACCTAACTAAAATACTACTGGCTAAAGGAATACGTGAATAAAAGTTAATCATTACAACTTTGTGGTTGTTTCAGAAGCTACCAGTAACACTATGTTAGCTTGCTACATGCTAATATGAATGAAACTTTGTTGTCTCTCCTCTATAAGACTTCTTCAGTCTAAGAAGAAGAAGTCACTTTGAAGAGAGATGAAACATTTCATTAAAGAACCCGTTCAGAGGATCTACTTAACATTTTATTTTTTCTTTCTGGATTACTGAGCTGCATTAAGATACATTGCTACCTTAAGCTAACTCTACGTTAACTTGCTACATGCTAATGTCTTGCTAGCTGAAGCTAACTTTCATGTGGCATTTTCAAAGATAATTTGGTAAATTCGTGTTCATGAACACATGCAAATTAGTTCTCAAAATGTGTTTGATATGTGTGTTTGTATGTTATTAGCATTGTGTATTTGTATTTTGTATGTGTTTAGGTAAAATAGGACAATATTGTCTCACCTAGCTGGCAGCAAGTAGCACCACGACTTCAGTAGGTTGTCTTCTGTAATGATGTTATGATTATGTTTTGTTTTGTTACAATAAAACTCTTAAGATCATTACATTTGGTAAGTAATATTTAAACCAGCATAAATTTAAATATTAGAAATTAAAATTAGAGGTACATTTATTTATTTATTTATTCTTTATTACTATTATTATTATTATTATTATTATTATTATTATTATTATTTCTAAAGGCATTGTCATGTTTGCTGATTACCAAAGCTTCCTTTCCTGAATCTTTTTTTTTCTTTTTTTTTTTTTACATTTTTTGCTGTACAGATGTTTCTCAACTAATTTTTATTCTCAAAATTTATACTGTTATTAATTCTGGCATTTCTAATGGGAAAAATAACAAGTGCAATTCTGCTCCAGCCAGTGTGCGTACACTGCACGTTCAGAAAAACTAAAAAGAATAGAGCTGCGGCTTGTGGGTTCTGGCACCACTCCTTGGTCGTCTGAAGGTCCTGGATCTGGGTTTGATGGTTTTTCTGACCTCTGGGATTTCTGTGTTAAAATGTGGAAGTTTAATTTTGTCTGATTGTATTTTCTTTTCTTTTTATCCGGTTCATCTGCCATCTTTGTTTTTTGCTCTCGTAGCCTAGCTTGATAGTGGCTAAAATGATCAGTAACAAAATGTGATTGGTTGTGATTGGTTAATCAGCCCGACACAGAGCTGGTGCGTGTGCGTAAATCCTCTGCGGACTTGTGCACCTCGCGCCCCATTTAAATACTTTATTAATTAATCAAGCGTTTGTTCTCATTTTGACATCATTATACAAGTTAGGAACTGTACTGCCTTTTGAATAATATTACACCAA
>JAUBOC010000002.1:1837600-1848662 GCA_032275365.1 Anablepsoides cearensis
AAAAAATTGTTTTAATAAACAGAAACCAGCAAGTTTATTTTATTACTGAGTTCCCCTTTGATGTCACTTCCTGTTTCACTTTGGCTGAAAATAGGCCAGTTATGTGACAAAATGGGTAAAATCATGTGTACTATGCCAATTTTCTTAAGCATAAAGATGTTTTCTTTGACTTTTTGTATTTGAAGGATAGGCATGTCACAGGTACTTTAATGGTGGCAGGTGATATGCATTCCTTCCAGGTTTGCTGGGCTTTTAATTATTAAAAGGAATGCAGCCGCCTTGAAACATGTTGCTTGAAGAGCTCTAGCAGCTGCTAGATGCAGTGTCTGTTTGTTTCTCAGTTATGACTTCTGCGTCAGAAATCAAAATACTGAATAAAGAACTCATTCTAATGAATTTTTAATAAACTGAACTCAGATTAGTGTTCAAACAGAATTAAATTTTAATTAAACGATATGTTGGACATGTTGACAGTATCAGTAATTTCATAGATGCATTCTGATGGGATTCTTTGTCCCTGCAGGTCATCGCCATGTCAAAGCAGCAGGGTCACGGACCTTCATCAGAAGGTGGCTCCTCCTCCGGCGGCGGCTCAAACTGCTCCGAGTCGCCGTACTACCGCATCCCATCCGACCGAGACAGCTGCACGGGAAGCAACCCGGGGAGCGTGGCCGGCAGCGGGAGCATCGTCACCATCGACGCTCACGCCCCGCACCACCCGGTGGTGCGCGTGTCGGCCAGCAACGGCAAGCCGTGGGAGTGGAGGAACACCATCAGCGGCAACATGATGGCCTCCGAGGCGGCGGGCGACAAGCACCGCGTGGCGCTGCAGCGGCAGGACAACGTCGGCCACTACAGGGACTACCGGACGCTCCCGGTGAAAACAGACTCGCTCCGCCCGTCCGTGACCGGCGAGAGCCCCGACGTGGGGGCGGAGCTGCCTCCCCCGCCCCTCCCCACCGCCTCCTCCCCTCTGCCTCCCCCGCCTCACCTGTCGTCGTCTCCTCTTCCCCCGCCGCCGCCGCCCCAGCCCTCCTCCCCTTTGCCTCCGCCTCATCCCACCTCCTCCCACATGCCGCCGCCTCCCCCCTTGGTGCCGCCCTCCCAAATGCCCCCACCTCCTCACCCCTCGTCCTCCCACATGTCCCTACCTTCTCACCCGTCCTCTTCCCCGCTGCCTCCGCCTCCTCATCCCTGCGCCTCCTCCATGCCTCCGCCGCCTCACCCGTCCTGCTCCGCCATGCTCCCCCCTCCTCTGCACCCCGACCTGCTGATGGATGGCTACGGTCAGGCGCTGTCGCGCTCCTCCACCCTGCCCCGCCGGCCCTCCGTGTCCGCCCGCAGCCACGCCGAGCAGGAGCACTACTACAAGGCCCTGCAGAACGAGAGGATGTTATAGTAAACCTGAAAGACAACGTTATAATATGGAAGAAAAAAAAGAAACAAACCGGAGGAGACAGACAAAGTCATGACAGGTGAAAAGAGACGAGAAAAATGACATGAAGGGTTAAAGCTACTGAAGAGGCTGAGGACCTTTGGGAGGCCTGTCAGCTCACCCACTCAGCAGGGAATCTGGTTTTTGTTGCCTTTTTGTTCCTCGCTCACACACACACACACACTGCCAAAACACCTGCCGTGACTGGAGACAGAATCAACAAGACAAGAAAGGGGGAATGAAAAAAAATAAACACCTTGATTCGCCTCTGGTTTTTAGCAACCTCTGAGAATGAAAAAAAACTGCATTTAAAGGAGGACATCACAATAAAACTGTCTACATGGAGTGTCCTTGGAGAGAAAGGATAGCACTGAGAAAACAACTACAGGCAATACTAACTCATCTAAAACCAGCTATCATACACTGAGAACGCCATCATTTATCCCGCTGAAGCACTCTTGAGTAAAGAAACAGCTAAAACGTAAAGTCAAAAAGACTTTTATAGGAATAGTGGGAACGTTTTTGAAGTGATGTTCTGAAAAATACTTATGAGTAGTTAGCACCTTATTATTAAGCATAGAGCACAGAATATGGCGAAAGAGGCAGAAGTCTTTGTCCAGGCTAAGCTAATGCACTGCCAAAAATGTTTATCTAATCAAGTTTTAAAACCTTATATTCAGCCAAAAAAATCTATTTGATCTTGTTTTGAGACTGATTTACTAAACAAGAACTGATTGTGTCAGAATATTAATCTTGTTTTCAGAATGTGCAAGTTTATTTGCCTTGTTAGCCTGAAAATTTGACTCAAATTAAGTAAATAATTTCTGCCAATGGAGTAAGAAATTTTACTTGGTAAGATTCTTGAAATACTTGATTTGACTCATTTTTTTCTTATTTCAAGAATCTTACCAGTTAAAATTTTCTTACTCTATTGGCAGAAAATTTTGACTTAATTTGAGTCAAATTTTCAAGCTAACAAGACAAATAAACTTAAACATTCTGAAAACAAGAATATTATTCTGACACAATCAGTTCTTGTTTTGTAAATCAGTCTCAAAACAAGATCAAAAAGACTTTTTGGCTGATATAAGATTTTAAAACTTGGTTAGAAAGACATACAGTGTGGCTAGCCAAACTTCTTTTGCTGATCTTTCATCAGGCCTATAAAACAACTCCTCCAGAACAACTGACCAGTGTCGATAAAATGCTACATTAGCTAGCCTTAAATTGTTGCTGTTTTCTCAATCAAACAATGCTTAGTTTGCGCCAGTGTCAGCCTCTTAAAACCTGTTTTATGCTTCAACAAGACGTCAGACAGCGGATCAGTGGTTACGTCATTTCGGACGTCTTTGTCTTACTGAGTGTTTATAGTCGTGGAAGATGCGGGGTATAATCATCATGATTCCTCCCTCTGCCCTCACAGTGTAGCACATAGCTAAGCACATAAACAACAACAGTGATAGCAGGATAGATAGGTGTTTTTTTTCCTTCCTATGATGTATCAGATGTTCGAAAAGAGGCTCGTGTCGCTGGAGGAGGAATCAAAAAACCTGAGTTCTTTTTCTTCTTGGCCCTTTGCATGTTCAATAGGATCAGATGAGCTGCACACCCATGATGTTCCGACCAGTCACACAGTGTGAGCTGCACAGGTCTGCAAGATTCAGTCCGCTGTGAGTTGGGTAAACCATAACTGGGCAGACAAGCTGATTGACCTGCGCTTCCATTGCAAACGTGCGCAAAACTTTGTCGATATTCTGTTAATGTCGAAAAACATAGTTTCGCAATATGGTGTTTCCATTAAGTAAGAACCGATATTAAAGTCATGCATGAATATGTTTGTTCTCGGGATAAGTCAATACAAACATGGCGGCACTGGATGTAAACACATGCATATTGCTACCACGACACCAGCTCTCATCATCAGCCATCAGAGGAGACGTCGGCGTCTTATCAAGGCTTTCTAGCGACAAGCTCCTTATACTTGGGAGCAGCTAAGTATGCAACCTTTTTGGGAAATTGTAGTTTACTTTCTTTTACTACTTCTGTGATTTTACTACTATTTATTCTACTTCTTGTTGTCTTCTTTGTCGTCTTTTTCGCCAGTAGAAACATCCGGTTGTTGATCACGTGAAAAAAGTGTTTCCAGTTTTGCGAATTACACCAATTTCGATCCTGCCGAAAAACCATCTTATTCTAGCGCAAAAACCATTTTGACAAAAAAAGAATTTTTTTCGAAATTGACGTGTTTCCATTGAGCAAATTTATTTTTGAAATTCTAATTTGCGCATTTTCATGGTCAGTGGAAACGCAGCTACTGATACATTCAACACAAACGTTCGGTTGAGAAAACAACAACAAACCAAACAAAGTGTTGCACAAAAGTAGATGTTTAAAATCAAACATTGTAATGTTTTGACTGGTTTGATTTTTTTTAACTAAGTTGCTTTTTAAGCCTGAACATTTATTTATATAATGATGATGATTATGTTTGATACTATTTATACCTATTTGGCAGAACATGACTTTAAAAATCACCAGTCTATCCCTCTTGGCTATTGGCTATAATTGAACCACTGTTCACAAAAGCATGTGCATTTTTACCCCACTAAATGAACAAACCAAATGTGGAGTTTTATTCTGAGCGTATCGGTATCTGTCAGGAAGAAGCAGCTTACAGAGGAGCGTTTCTGGGTGCTGAAGGAGGTGGGAGTCTAAGGAGGATCATGCAATGTTAGGCAAACCCTGAACAGACGTCACTGAATAGATTACTGCTGAATGAAGAGAAAAAGGGTTTCTAAAATGGAAGAGGGCAGCGAGGCCACGCGGCACACGGAGCCAGGCTGGCATGTTCAAACTGCCACAGAACAGAGCTTGTGGCTGCGCTGAGGAGATTAGCAGTTGTTTATTAAACCAGGATAGCTCTCTCCTCTCGTCGAGCCCTCCGGCAAGCCACGGTAGTCAGTGGCGAGATGCCGAGCCAATGGTGACTCTCGGCATCAGTTCCAGCATGTCGACTAGAGAAGGTGGGGGACGGATGCAGCTAACTGGCTTTATAGGACAGGAATGAATCATTTTTATGAATAGCTTTTGAGTTTTCTGGTTATGAAAATGTGTTTTTATGCATTCTTGTTTTATATAAAGTCATGACAGGCAAACATTTGCAAATCTGTTCATCCACTACTTATAACTTAGCTTTCAACATGGACTCCATTCAAAATCTATTGTTTAGGTCAGTGGTGTCCAAAGCCAGTCCTCGAGGGCCGCAGCCCTGCATGTTTTACTTGTTTCTCTGCTCCAACACACCTGATTTGAATGAATAGAAGATTATCAGGCTTCTGCAGTATGGAGGACCAAAACTGACATAATAAAAAAAAGCAGAATTATATGAACCATTAAATAAATACACTTAAAAAGCACCAATTAAATTAGAAAAATAACTTTATCTCCCATTTTATATTTTAATTGACTTTCATATTTATTTTTCCATGTTAGTTCCAATAAATTACTCTATAAAAGTTAACACATAGTTTAAATTTTACTGTTTTTTTTAAATATATATTAATTGTTTTTTCTGTACTTGTACATGCATTTGTGTCTCTTAAATGCGTTTGCTTAATCATGTTTAGATTTTTTCAACAAGTCTTTTTATTTCTTTTTGTTTCATGCTTCTGCTGCCTCACTTAAGCTTAAAGTTTAAAGTTTAGTGTAAAACAAAGGCAAAGAGGAAAACATTGCCTGTGCCTTTATTTTGAAAAAAATAAATAATAATAATAATAATAATAATAATAATAATAAGCATATGTATATATAATTAAATTAAATGCTTAAATTGCTTAAATTAAATTTAAGCATTTAAGAGACACAAATGCATGAACAAAAAAGGAAAAACTTTATATAAATAAATATAAAAAACTGTAAAATTTAAATTATGTGTTAAGATCAAGGTCAACCTCAAACATGGTAACACAGGTAAAGTTCTCTTAATTTATTTGGTGCATTTTAAATGTATTTATTTATTTAGTGGTTCATTTATCTATTTCTGTTTTTATTTCTAATTATGTCAGTTTTAGTCCTCTATACTGCAGAACTTGGGAGATGTAGTTCAGTGACTGAATCAGGTGTGTTGGAGCAGGGATAAACCTAAAACATGTAGGGCTGCGGCCCTTGAGGACTGATTTTGGACACCACTGGTTTAGGTGTAGGTGGTAACAAAATGCCACTTTAATGAGCATTTACAAAGAATGTCTTATGTAGTGGGAAATAAACAAAAGATGAACCAAAATGAATAGAACCTATTGCAACTTGTTTACCTTGAAAGATAAATCAAACTTCATTAGTTCACAGATAATGATAAAAACAATGTTTGCAATTCCTTATTTGAATTAATTACCTCAGACCTGATGCAACATATTGTGTTTCGATTTTTCTAGTCCGTTACATAAAGTAAGTTAATAAACAGACAAACAAGTTTAATTCAAGTCAGGTTAAATTCAAACCAAACCCAATCCAATTTATTTAATCAGAAATAAAAAAGCATCCCTCCACCTTTCATATCAGAGTTTCAGACTGAGATCAGAGTTTTAGCTGTTTGGGTTATTTTTCTGAAATAAGGGGTTGATGCAACAGTTCAATAAGTCAGCTGGCTTTTGTGGTGATTTATTATCAAAAGAAATAGCAAAAATAAAGAAATAATGCTATATCATGGCCACAAGACCAACACTGTACCGGGTGTCTGACAAAGTTGTGGCTCCCTTTAACACAACTGAGAACTATAAATTTATCAAAGTTTGCTCAATAAGAACCCAGAAGGAGCCAGATAAAGTGACCTACTAATTTAGTAGATAAAATAAGAAAAATCCTATCTATCAGTAGCCGTTACACATTTAGATTCACAAGTATGATGTGCTCTTCTACACTGTCTTGGTCAAAGCATGAAAACAACTTTATGCACATTTCATAAGAATTCACATTCAAAGTATGTGTTGTGATTGACTTTCAGCTACAGCCACAGCAAATTTGAGCAAAGTATCCCTAAAATTAAACGTGCTATAGCTATATGTGTGTTGCCTAAATTTGATTAGCTGCGGTGGCCATCTTGAATTGGACAGACTCCAAAAGTGAATTACCTGTAGATGTACAACCAGCAACTCTTTCATGAAAGTTTCATTAAAATCTAGCTGGTGGTTCACTGGATATTTTGCTAACAGATAAAAAGGCTTGACTCCCAACTGTTATTACTAAAGTATTGGGGAAAAAAAATTATGCAATGAGTATGTTTTGGAGTATGTGTTGGAAATTATCTTCAGCTACAATAAGAGCAAATTGTAGCACAAAATCTGTAAAATTAACTAAATTATTACCATTTTTATGTTTTCCAATATCAGTTGGCTGTGCGGCCATCTTGAACTGGGTGGACCCCAAATATTATTTACTTCTAGATGTACATCCAGTTATTATTTCCTGAAAGTTTCAGTAAAACTCATGCAGCAGTTCTTGAGATATCTCGCTGTCAGACACGCAGCAACGCCTTCAGGTTTTGGCAGCATAGTAAAACGTTTCGCTTTCATAAAGATGTAATTTTTAGCTTTCAGCCTTTTATAATATGAAAACAGAGTCACAGTTTACAATAAGTGAAGGTTTTACTTGTCAAAATGTTTCTAGTTTCTTTAGGAACTGAAAAACAAAATGCTGCAGTGAACAGGTTTATGGTTTTCTGAAAGCGTTTTGTTTTTAACCCAACCAACCAGATATGACAAATTTGATCATAAACAATTTAGTGTAGATTGGTCACCAACAGCTATTATACTTATTTTGGGGAAAAGGGGATTTTTTATTACCATTTTTCACTAAAAAGTAATCAAAACCATTAAATCTGGTTAGCCAGATGAACATTATTAAACTCTGAATGATAATATGTCATGTATCTATATGAAATATATCATGTTGTATAAAGTTATCTAAATTTTCTTTGTCTCTTTTAATAACAACCTACAGACCCCTTTTCATACAAAAATAAAAAGGGCACTGCAACACAAAACAAGTCCGCACACGGATGAAGTTGGTGTCACTGATGCGACATAACAGCTGCAGGAACCAGGAACTGTTTTTGTAAAGTTGTTGAGGAAGGAGGCCGTGTTAAATGGAACAAGTTGTATTTCATAGAGGTGCTCCTCGTCCGAGGAGTTGATAGATAAAGTTGCTTGTCAGTTTGTGCTGCATGTGTGTACAAGTGTGTGTCTTTTTTTAACTTCCGTGCTTTAAAGGTGTAGTTTGTATCTGTTGATGCAGGTTCTGTGGAAAGTTTGTGAACAATTAATGTCATACCTGTGGCAGATAAGTCTTTGAATGGAGGAAACAGTCTTGAGACAGTCAACAAGCTAACGGCTTGTCCAGGCCGGGCAGAGACCAAAATATGTTTCTGTCCTTTTCAAACAGTTATATTTTATACATTTTACAACACTATCAGTTTTGCTTTTCACAATTATTCCAGCAGAAATATTATGACCATCCTGTTGGAGGAGCTGCATTTAGCTGCTGCTACTATTTATGCTTCCAAATAATGACAGAATTCTGTATGAATTTATGGCCTAACCCTTGAAGGAACTCATCTGTCATCTTTCATGCAAGAGTTATAGAAAAAATATATAATCTAATTATGAAAAACAGCAATTTTGATCAAACTTTGAAAATAATTTGAACTTTATAATATAGTATTTACACTGGAGTGTGTAGTGTAAATAACTAGCTATGATTATGGACATAAGTAACTGGAATAAACGACCAATTGGAATCGTGTAAACTCCACGATCGGAGTGAATTTGTAATCCGAATGAGAGGAGTGGTTTATGCCAATTAATAATCCAAACAGTGTGCACGTAATCTAAACAGCGTGCACATGAACTAAACAGCGTGCACGTAAACACTTATACTGATCATGTTATTCTGGTTGTGGAAAACTGACCCGATGTCAACCTGACGTATTTCCACCTGGCTAGATGCTAATATGTCAGGGAAGTTAGCAATACAACATTTCTATTAGAAACTTTAAAAGAGCTCAAAATTAAAAAAAGAACGTCTTGATGGTCGAAAGCGTAGGATCACAGAACAGTAACCAATATTAAAACCTGGCGCGGGTTTATTCTCAGCACTCAGAAGACACTTCCATTCTACTTCCATGTGTTCATCATGGAAGTAGAACTTCTTCTTCTGTGGTATTCCTCAGCGCACGTCAGTACTTCTATTCTGAATAAAGCCTGGTGCACGTAAATGCTCGTCATGATCGGATTAATTAATTTGTGTTGATATAAATGAATAATCTGACTGCATTTCAATCCAATCAAAGAATTTGCGCATGTAAACATAGCTATTATCAGCTACTACAATGCCAAATCCTATTTCCATATCTGTAAACATGGTGAGGCACGGACATTTTCATGTTGACTCAGGTCAAATAGATGTGGCCATGATTTTAAATTTGGCTGATAACTTCAATTTTTAATCACATTAATCTTATGACTACGCTCTGAGACTTTCATTATAATCTGTACAGTAGTTTATGAGATATTTTGCTGATGGTCAAACAGGGCTGACTCCAAGGCTATAAGCAAAGATATCAGGAAATATTGCTGTTCTTTTGGCTGCTCCTTTCTTTAAGGGTTGCCACAAACAAGTGAACTTGCACAGAAGATTTGGCAACTATTTTTTGACAGACGTCCTTCTTGATTCAACCTGGACTCGAACCTGCAACCTCAAGATTTAGATTGCAGCACAAGTATGTGATGATGCTCAGCGTCTAACTCGAATGTCGAGTTTAATACCTGTAAAATTAGTTAAAGACCCTTTTAGATGCACATCCAATGATTACTATACGAAAATTTCATTAAAATCCATCAGATATTTTGCTAACAGTAGAAACACACAGATAAGGGCAAAAGAAATATAACACATTGATGTAAAACTGACAAATGTAAAAAATTATATAACAATTTTGTTTTCTTCAAGCTTATAAAAAATATTTAGCCATTCAGGTCCAAGTTTTGGTCTCGGTCTCACTCAGACTAGCAGTTTGCTCACTATTGGGATAAATTTTAACTCAGGTTCTCCAAAACCTGAGCTTTGTTTAAACAGCTACAGGTCAGGTATTTATTGTTCTTCCACATAAACCTGCCCTAAAGATCTGAACTATTCCTTTAAGTCTGCATCGTTACCTTTTTAACAGATTCATTTCCCCATGAATTTGCCCCATTTTACTGTACTTGACATTCCTTATTATTTTTAATTCTGCTGTTATCTGATATAATCCTGCGGTCCTTTTTTACGGACTAATGTTTTTTTTTTATCTGTGGTGATGTGTAACATTAATAACCTTGTTGAATAAAAGAAAAGACTTTTTAGGTGAGATTTGACTTTGTAGTGCTTGAAAAGGCCGTGTGCCAAGAGCCGAGTGGGGCCAAAAATAGAGCGAGGGCGAGGGGGGGGGGGTCGATGCTGCTGCAGCTTTTTACCGTCACTCTAATGAAAAGGATCTTCTTCCATTGATCCTGGGGTTCTGGGAGTTTTCTAAACGCTCCTGGTGAAGGGCCAGACGGATGCAGTTTGCTGCTTTCTGTGTGGGTTCAGTGTTGGGTTTCAGAAATGAATTTTGCCAGATTGCTGGTCAATCCCCAATGACCTGCCAGCATGAAACAAGCATCCTCTGAGGCCTTCTTTAAAAAAAAAAAAAAAAAAAAAACACTAAAAAGAGTTTTTAAAACTTCCCAATTGATGATGCAGTCCCAGCTTTACATTTTTTCTATGGACATGCATGCATGAAGGCAGAAAACATGCAGATTAAAGAGGTGAGGTCATCCACTCATTCACAAACCTCCCTGAAGACGCGGGTTTGTGTCCAACGCTGCAGAGCAACGAGCTGTGTGACGGGGCGGGGGGGGGCAGATGGCTGAGGCCTCAGGACAGTCAGTCTGTCCATGACTCACACTCAGCAAGCTCACAGCTCTTCCTCTCACCTTCCTCTCCCCTCTCGTCTCTCGTTTGTGGCCCACAAAGCGCCAAGTGCATGTGTTGCAGGAGGCAGGGAAGAACCAAGCTGTGTGCGCGCGCACGTCTGTGGGAGAACGGCCGAGCAGGACAAGCTGCTTACGCTCTTTTCAGGGCTGATTTACCGCTGCAGCACGGGACAAAGGCCTTTTTGTGTCCAGCCTTTTGTTGTATCACTCATTTTGTCACCATCTTTCTGCCTCCTGCCGCCACATCCAGCTCCTTGTGGACATTTCCACACGAAGGAGGTGGATTTGGGACTTTACAGTGTATCTGCTGTACTTTCTGCAGCCTCTTGAAAACGTGGGATACAACGGTGCGTTAAAAATAATTCTAGTTTCAGACTAATAATAAAGTGGGTCATTTCCCTTAAAAATAAGGCCCCAAATGCAACATAAAAGGATTGTCATATCCTGCTACATTAAATATTAAATATAGTCTTTCAAATGTTATTTTTGTATCTTTCTATCTATTTTAAAGGAATATGTCCGAACGTTAGTAGTTCTACACTCATCAGCCACTTTATTAGGTACACCATGCTAGTAACGGGTTGGACCCCCTTTTGCCTTCAGAACTGCCTCAATTCTTCGT
>JAUBOC010000002.1:1918114-1930614 GCA_032275365.1 Anablepsoides cearensis
CAACAGAAGGAAACAGGGCTGCTTTTACTTCCTGCCCCCCATCTGCATTTGATGATGTCATCTGAAACCCAGCAATTCTACTGTACAAAAAATAAAAAATGAGAATTTGTCAGAAATTTTAAAAGCGACCAACCGTCACTCCCCCTGCAACTCAAACAAGGACAGTCTGGTCACTCTCTTGCAAACAATGCAGTCGCAGCCCAGTGGGATATAGAGCTGAGAATAAAAACGTTTAACAGGAAAATCTTGTCTGAAATAAGCAAATAAATATTAATGATCTTTTGTGTTTTTACAGCCATGAGTCACCTGAATGGTCAGCGTCTCCATGGCAGGGCCATGCGTGTTACGTTGTCCAAACACACAACAGTCCAGCTGCCCAGAGAAGGCCACGAGGACCAGGGCCTCACCAAGGATTTCAGCAACTCACCACTGCATCGTTTTAAGAAACCCGGCTCCAAGAATTACTCAAACATCTTCCCACCCTCTGCAACACTCCACCTCTCTAACATACCGTGAGTGTTTAGAACTTCCTTTTCATCCAGCACAGATTTTATTCACTGAAGTTTTTATGTAGATAGTTGGGATATTTTCAACTAAGCTCCAGGGACATGTTTTGATGCCCTTTTGTTTTAATTTTATTTTAGGCCGTCTGTGGTGGAGGATGATCTGAAGAGACTGTTTGTAAGCTCAGGAGCCACAGTCAAAGCTTTCAAGTTCTTTCAGTAAGTGATGGATTAGATACATTAAGTTTCATTGAATTTAGAGCTTTATTCTGCATTTAACTTTGTTTTGGTCCTACTGAGGTATGTGCAAGTTTTGGATGTTAATGACTCTAAAGATAACTTTTCAGATTAGCTAACAGAGCTCACATCTCGACACGCTCATAAAGCCTTTATCCTTTTGATTAACAGGAAGGACCGCAAGATGGCCCTGATCCAGATGGGCTCAGTCGAGGAGGCAATTGAGTGCCTGATTGAGTTCCACAACCACGATCTGGGGGAGAACCATCACCTTCGAGTGTCCTTCTCCAAATCCACCATCTGAGTGCCTTTTCCTTCTGCCCTCCAAGCTTGCTGCCATCTGAGCGCTACTATTCTCAAGGTTGCCTTCAGTGGAAACGGCCTTCATAACATGTTGATAGTAGCATTCTTTGTTTTAATGTTTTTTTTTTTTTTTGTCCTTTTAAGAATGTTGCTCATTTATTCCCTTCTACAAGTCATCTTAATTAGGTTTGGTTAGCAGGTAAATTTTTGTTACTTATTCCTGTTCCAAAGACACCAACATGTCTTTGAAAATCTAGATTTTGCCTTTAAATTTTGCTGTATTTGATATGAAAGACGAGATATTTCTAATTGGAAAACACAAGTGTTAACATTCCTTCTTTTTTGTTGCCTGCTGTTTTCTCTGTTGTTTAGATAGTTTACATTCATACAGTTTTAAGTGTAAAACCCTGTTATACTTCTCAAAGTTAGTTTTAAAAAGGGGGTTGGAGCTGCTAAAGTATGTCTTAAGTTTGTTTTTACAGCGTGATTCCACCAAGAATTAATCAGTCCTGCGCAGCTTTAACTGTTAAACTCAATATAAACAAACTGGTTTCAGGAATCAGCAAACAACAATAACAATAATTTGTTTCTGAAAAAAGACCCATTTCTTACTGTGTTCTGACCAAAGGTTCTGATAAATGAGCAACATTTTGCAGTGAAACATGTTATCTTGGAGGTAAAGTAGAGGCAGCAGATGAACTGTCCCATAGACCAAATTGCTTTAAAACACCTGGCCCGCTCCAAATGTAACCGCACCAAACACACGTGAGCATTCCTTTAACTGTTGCAGGTGTTTGGGAAAAAAAATGTTTTTTTTTCCTTTTTGTTTTGTGTTTTGAAAAGCCACTTTGATCCTGTTTGGCCAGTCAGAAACGGTTACAGATGAAGAATTTAAGTTTGGGCTCAGAGACCAGCTTCATTTTGTTTCTCCTCTCCCTTCTGGGATTTCATACCACTAGAAGAAATTATTCAATATTTGCTTTTGTCTACAGTCTTGTGCCTTACTTCACCTCAGCCAGATTCCTCTATTTTGATTAGAAATGACACATCAGTCACATCTTACCAGCATTTTTTAATTTAACAGGAGGGAGTGGTTCATTCAGCCTTTATTTTTTTCCTTTAAATTTTTTTGTATGCATATAGCCTCATGTATTTAGAAATTACGAATGTAAGTCAGTTAGTAGCTTTGTTTTCTAGGTAATGTAGCTCTGTTAGGTGTGTTGTTGCTGATGTAGAGCTGGAATCAGCCTTCCAGTCTCACAGACCCCTCATCGCTACCAGTCAGTCCTGTTGGGACGGCCCCTTTGTGGCCTCATTTAGCCAGAATATTTTCATATATATATGTTTAAAACCATATATTCATATATCTTTTTTTCAATATAAGAATTTACATGTGCTAAAACGTAACGGACATGTTCTTGTTGTGGCTAAGCTAAATGGCAGTGCCTTGAGCTGAGTTTTTATTCTGATGCTGAAACAAGCTTGGTCAGTTGACTTTGTTTACCCCTCTTTCAGGTGTTTTTTATCTTACCTGTCCACAAATGCCTTTATACCATGAGATTCAGGTCGTCCCACCTGAAAGAGGGCAGCTTAAAGGCATTTTCCACATGATGGCTACAACAGTGTGGGGCTGTGTTTAAAAACCCAGTATAATTCTTTTTTATTATTCTTCTTGAAATCAGATCTGCAGGGTGTAGTATCCCTCATTCATTCCCTGCCTGTGTTCTACTTACGCCACAGTCAGTCAGTGCACTTTTCCTTAATGTTAAGTCCAAGGTGGCGCCACCATCACACAAGTCTTAAACTTTGTCACATTCCTGAGTGCCTCGAGCACCAGTTTCCACAGGCCGGACCACTCATAGATGTGCTCCGTTTCTATTTTTGTAAACTATTCTTATGCAGGACTCAAAATCTTCATGTAGCTGCAGACGGTTTTTGCTGTTAAGGACCAAAGTGTGTTCTCCCCCTGCTGTTTTTGTATTATAATTTCTTAAGATTTTTTGTTTCTTTCTTTGGTGTTCTACAAAAACACAACTTAAATTTCTATTCTTGGAATGCCTTGGACACATCATATTCATTATAATGATTTAGACTGTATATTGTATCCCTTTTTATGTTTTATTTTACAGAACCTACATTGGTAGAGGTTGCTTTAGAACAGATCTGTAATGAACACAGTCCTAGCTGTGCTGAAGATGTGTAGAAGATTATATGCCTTTTTGATTTTGTTTAAAGCTTTTATGTTTCTTCTTTTTTATAAGGGGTGGGGTGGGGGTTATTGTATGAGGCAGGGTTGATGAATGTATATATTCCTGGTTTTTGTACCACAGAATAATTTGGATTATATTCACTTTACTTTCAGAACATGTATATTTTGATAAACAGAACAGACATCTTAGGCTCTCTTGAGCTGTAAAACACAAAGAAAAAAAAATCTTTTGTAACACAAAGACATTAAATCTATCTAAACACAGAAGTGTGTCTGTATGTGCACCCCACCCCCACTTTACCATTCTTATCCTGTCTTTTGCATCTCCTGCTGCCTTCAATAAACCTTTAGTTTGTTCCTTCTTCCATCTGGCCTCATTTGGTTTCTGTCTCTTCTGTCCTGTGTCGTTGCTGATCTGTTCGGACTCTGTAACATTTTTCATATTTCCCATCTTGTCTACTACTGGGTGTTTTGTTTTTGAGTCTTATGCTGTTTCTAACTTCATGTTCATCCTGTCTGAAGCTGGACTGACTGCTCACCTGATTGGATGCACTGATGAAGCAGCTGTGATGATTTCACGGCGGACGCTTGATTTAATATGCAACACGGGACACTCGTCGTTTTTAATGATTGTGACTAATCCTTCATTACTCTGCTCTGCTTTGACCTTTCCAGTTTTGCAGGTCTAACTCTTTTAGTAGGAGCCACGTTGCTATGGAAACCCAGCCATCATAATTCATAAATTTATTCTTAAACACTATAGTTGGTGAGGATCGCTGGCATCCATATTTATAGGCGGTTCTTGGAAATATGAGATGTGACAAGCTTTGTGTTGTACACGTCTTTGACCAATAAGAGGCAGTGTTGGTCTGTGAAAGAGCTCAATGCCTTTGATATCAGAGGTGACTTTACCTGCCACACACTCAATGTCAGCGGTTAGTGGCTTGATCTCAAGAGCTTTCCGGCATTACACGGTCTTCATGGAGATCTTTAAAGAACGGTGGGGAGGATTAGCTTCAGAGCTTCTGTATTCTAGGCGAAGGACGAAACAAGAGGAAGTTTCAATGTCTGCATTTCTGATAATGGCCACGGCTTGTGGAGTGAAATCCATGCTTCAAAGATGGATGGGAGTTCTCTTTATGGCAGATGTTTTTTGTGCCATTAGGAAAGCAGTTCATACCTTGAAGATGGTAAAAAGGGTGGATTTTAGATTTCAAATTGAAAGGACAACTTTAGGTGTTGAAAGTCGTTGCCTTTGTTCCTCTTAGTTCTGATTGTAATTGTTTAAAAGGTAGCTCAAAACAAGATGGTCCAGATTTTTCTTTTCCATAAAATATGGAAGGCTGAGTTTTCTTTGGGAACAACTGACAACAACAAAAAAAGTCTTAAATCAGGCCTTTGTTTTCCTGATTTCATCCATGACCTTCATGCACACGACTGAATGAAAGCATGTGAGGCAGTGCTTCAACCACATCTGGCAGCGTTTATTTACAACTGCGCAGCAGCCTCTAATCAAGGGAATGCCGGCAAGCACCAAGGCCACACAAATCTGAACCTGCTGGAAAATGCGATGGCTGAACAAGTGGTTGAAGTTCTGTGTTTGATCTGAGACCTGTTCAGTCCTCCCTGAGTCTGAGACTTTCAGTGAGCAGGTTGAAAAGAAACTGAGACTGATTTCTGCTCCTAAACTGTAGTGTGTTCAGGTTCAAGCAGCTATAAAATATAATCTGGAACACTCTTAAAGAGGAGGATATTTTAAATTGATGCTTTGTCAAATAGCACCTTATTGTTCATCAGAGTGAGGAGTACAGAGGAAGGAGTAGAGGCTTTCCTCTATATGAAGCTAATCATTAGAACTGCCTTGGTTTCTTTTTTCATCAGTGTTCAAAACAACTTTTTTCTCAATATTCTTGCATGACAGTCTTGTGTAATACCATTTTTGTATTGATACATTCAGCAGACTTGGGAGTGATTGACATTTGCAAAGTAACACAGTGACTAGACAAGAGGTGGACAATCCTGGTCCTCGAGGGCCTCTACACTCAAAAAACAGATTGTTGGATTTACTTAACTCAGTTATGTGAATTTGTCCAATGCACTTTAACAATTTATTTCAATGTAATTGTGAAAGTTAGATTTACTCAACTCAGTTTAGTGGACATTTTTGACATAACTTGGTTAAGTAAATCCAACAATCTGTTTTATGAGTGTATTCTTTGTTTTACTTGTCTGCTTCAACACACCTGATTTGAATTTAAGGGTGATTACCAAGAATCTGCTGAGCTTAAAAGGTAATTCAATCACTGAATCGTGTGTTGAAGAAGGTAAACCAGTAAAACATGCAGGTTAGTGACCTTCTATAGGGACTTTGATAAAATTTCCAAACTTATTTCAGAGCTGTTTTTACTTTTTGTACTTGTAAGGCTCTATACAGATTCCAAAACGGTTTAGTTTTTTTTAAATCAGATCATCCATTAAGGATTTAGAGGTCTTTGAAGGCTGAAAATTAGGAAGCCAGTGGTCCACTGATTTCAGTTATACCATTATAAATTTGCGGAGCTCTGTAGACATAGTGCGCGTCACAATTTCACAATTTTTCAAACCAAAGCAGACAACAAACTACATAAAATATTAAGATTTTGAAATAAGGGAGGGCTAAGCATTAAAACAAGTGAAAAAAACACACAAAAACCTGACCCAGGCACTGGCGGGGTCGAGCTGCGCATTTATCCAAGTGCCTATCGAGGACCAGAATTGCCCACCCCTGAACGAGATAAAGTCATGTAAAACAAAGTTTTATATAAAGCAGCTGTCTTTTGTATCAATATGGCATTTATGATATAGTTATTTATAAACCTAACAAAGAAAATAAAAGGGGGGCTGATTTGGCTAGCCATTAGCCTAGCCTAGAGGAAGACCTCTGTCCTTTTTTTCATACTCTGCTCTATCATGTCAGACATTTGACAGAATGTCCCTTAAAAGCTATTCCAAACTATAAAATAAAACAAGTTTACTCAAGTATTTATTTAGCTTTATTGATTTTAAATTCTGAAATGTGGATCCACTCTTCACATAAAGCACACTGCTGAATTTGCCAAAAAAAAAAAAAAAAACCACTGGGGAGATTGAGCCATGAGACTGACCTACATTAGGTCTGTGTAAACAAATATAGCAGAATCAGACAAGCGTAAAATCTCAGATAAGACGTTTAGATGAAAATATAAGGAAATATAATCTGCTGCTAAATGCAAACTTAAAGAAAGCAATAGAATAAAACTATCAGTAATAAAATAATGGTTCAACCAGGACGATGGAGCACCATAAAGCTTGGTACTCAAACATGCACAGCTTTGGTGAAACCTCTAGACCAGTAAGTTTTATCTGCATACTTGACCCAACAAATGAGGGTAAAACGTACAAATATTCAGACTTGTTGACCTATTTTCAGTCCTTTTGACTGTTTCTGTAGGTAGAGGTGTAATTGTTGGCAGCTGTTTGTAAATTTTGCTGACAAATGTTTAATTTAAAGGACAAACTGACCATTAATATAAGAAAAATGTGTAGATTTTGTTTATTATTATGTTTTACCAATCTTTGTCTTTAAAAATTAGTAATTTTTAAGAAAGCATTTAGACTCAAGCTCACCAAACTGGTCCATTTGCTGAACCCTCCTGCTGCCCTTGGATCAAAATGATCCACAATTCTGACCCATGGGCAGCAGGAGGGTTAATCTGTGCATTCTAAACATCTAACCACTTGCACAGGAAAGGAAAGGGAAAGTATGCATGCCCTGTCCTTTATAGCCTTTAGTGTCTCCTCTTAAAGAAACCATCAGGAGACTCTGTACCTGTTTACTTATGCACGCCTCAGACAGATGTTGAATAATTCATCCTCCGAGGCGGACAACATGCAGCTGCATTTGGGTTACAGGGTTGCTAGGGGTTCTCTCCGTGGCAGAATTTGCACGGTTCAAATTATAGGCATTACTTTGCAGGCAGAGCAAAAGTAGGCCACTTTGCATGAAGGCTCCAGCAGAGAGGCGCGACAAAATAGGGAAGACGGAGCTGCAGAACGGTTCCGTTTAACATGTGATCTGGGAATACTGATGCTTATCACCAGAAGAAAGAGGAGATAATGTTATTTTGCTAACGTGTGTGTTTGTAGCATTGGCAAAACGTCTCATGAGCCAGTGGACAAATTTTAGTAAAACTTGCGATGGTTGTACAGCTACAACTGACTGCAAGCTAGTCAGCCTGATCCAAGATGGCTACCACAGCCAACTGACCTTAAAGTGCCTGTGACATGCCTATCCTTCAAATACAAAATGTCAAACAAAGCATTTTTATACTTAAGAAAATTGGCATAGAACACATGATTTTGACCATTTTGTCACATAATTGGCCTATTTTCTTGTACATTTGGCTCAGCCAAAGTGAAACAGGAAGTGACATCAAAGGGGAACTCAATAAAAAAAACTTGCTGGTCTCTGTTTATTAAAACAAAATTATTTAAACTTTAACTCTTCTTTATCTCTCTTTGATAGTGACTAAAAATAATCTAAAGAAACATCAGATTCTTCTCCACAGCCTGTGTTGTTAGCTTTTGTAATAATGCTCTGTTTACATGCTGACATTCCCCTTTGACATCACTTCCTGTTTCCTCACATGCCAATATCTCAACAAGTGTTCATCTGAGTGATGTGAAATTTGTTTTGCAAACTGTTATCCATGTTATCGTTCCAAAAATGCATTTATGTTTATTACAAAAATGTGATGTCACAGGCACTTTAAGGGTCCATTATACTCCAAACAGATGTGAGATGCTGGATCTCGCTGTCATAGTGGGTTGCACATTCTGTCTCCTGCATGTACAAAATTGTCCAGTTGTCCATTCTTACTGTCTTCATAAGTTCTATTTATCATTTTTACTGGAACAGCTGTAATGTCGGCTGTTTTTTCACACAGCTATCAGAGATCAGCATCTGCAACCACTTTACATAAACACGCCCTCCAAAGTTCTGACCAATCACACGATGCTTGACACACAGCGCGGTGAGAACTAGTTCTGACTGGGAACAATGCTATTTTCATCCCCCATGTAAGCGAGATGCGACAATGTGACTTCTCTGACTATGATTCAGGCAATGGCTATCTCGGTTAATTTAACAGATATTGACTTAAAACTCTGTGCAGTTATAGTTGAAATTGACCCCAACTTGTATTTTGACAGATTACTCGAGATCTCTGTTTAAAATGGTGTCATTGGCTGTTTGAAGTCTCTTGGCAAAACATCTTACGACCCATTGTGCAAATCTTAATAAAACGTTCAGGAAAAATCCCTGGGTGTACAATTCATCATTTTTAAGGCTAATCTGCCACGGCCATGCCACGTGAAAAACACAAAGGTGGCTGGAAGTCAAACAGTTTGAAAGATGGTGGTCTAAGATTCTGTTCACAGCACAAGTGATTTGAGCACAATCTTTCCTGTAACTGTCTTTTGTGTTTGTCAGCAAAATATCTTGTCAAATACTGGATAAAGTTTAATGAAACTTTCTGAAACGTATGGAATGTAGAGCTCATTACGCTTTTGGAGTCAAATGAATTGAAGATGGCAGCCACAGGTAGCTGACATTAACCAACACATAAGAGTCATAATGAATACTTCAAGACTGCATACCTTTTAAACTTTGACCAAAATAGCTACAGCTTTGTCATTTCCTACCATAAGATATCCTCAGTATCTGCATTTCATTAAGAAATGCTTGGTCTTTAATTTTGTTTTTCCGAGGGAAAAACGAGGAGTTGGCCTGTGCGGTTATTATTATACAGGTTAAAATTAGTTCTGCTGACATGATGATTCTCCTAAAGAATGGAAATGAATTTGTTGCAGTTTCTTTGAATCAGTTCTCTTCTTGTTTAGAGCGGACTGATCCTCACTGGAGCTCGTTCTGTACAACAAAAGTCTGTTGACATGCTTTGTGTGCAGTTCCAGCTTCAGCTGCCTCCCCACGGAGGTGGGATCTGGTTCTGTGCACGGAGTCTGCGCACACAGCTGCACACATCTGTCTGAAGGCTTTCTGGCTCTCAGGTTTTAAATTCGGCGGCGTCCGCTTTTGCCCCGGGGCCTAATGGACACTGATGGAAAATGACTCCACCAGTCCAGGGATCCATCAGACAGCCTCCCCCTCCCCCTCATGCTGTGACCACATCCAGCAGGCAGCAAATTTCAAACAGATCACAAACTTCACCAACTCTTCATGCAAACAAACAGTTAAACAGATGGGAGGAAAAGATGATCTAGTGTTCAGTTGGCTGGAGGAAAGTCCCCATAAAGATCTGATGATACAAAATGACAGTTATGAGCAATTTGTTTAAGAATTTATTTACAATGTCTTGTAACACTGAGATCTCATGATATCGTGCAAAAATGTGTTGTTCATAACTTGCTTACAACACCAGATTTAAAATCAATATCTGTAAAATGGTCTGTGGAGGCCATCTTGAATCCACTTTATAATGTTAATCAGTTCTGGATGAACATCCAATAATTACATTGGGAGAGTTTTACTAAAATCTATCCACTGTTTCATGAACTATTTTGCTAACAGACTAAATAGGTTGGACTCTTAATGAATGTTAATTTTTTTTTGTAAAGCTGTACAATGTGTGCTTCAAAAAGTCATTCAGCTGTGCTTTATCCACTACAAATGTTAATGAGTTGAACATGATCAACTGCTAATGATTCATTTCTGTGCGTTTCATTAAAATCTCACATGCTCTTCACAAGATATTTTGCTAACAGACCAATACAGACTCAAAAAAAAAAAAAAAACCGCGGGCGATAATACTGTAACTTGTGCGCGTTTCTGGTTGCGTATCGCAGTTAACCAGCCCCCCAGAGAGCCCTTCCCGCGCTGGAAGAGAAAAGCGAGCGCGAGATGGGGGAGGATGGTGATGATGAGGAGGAGCCGGGTGGGGGTTACTTCCACCGAATCAGGGTGCCAGTGAGTGATGTTGCCGCCATAGGTGGAGGCAGTACGGGGGATCATGTTTGGGATTAATGCCATCCGCGGCTCCCTCCGCGCGCACCTGGTGTCACCGTGACGCGCACAGAGCGAGTCACGTCTGCCCCACAGCCCGTCAGGCGGGCGGAGGGATCACCAAGTTGGGATGCTGTCAGAGCCCGTGGCTGTCTGAGGAGCGATGCTCGCTGCGAGTTTGGATCGAAACACAGGGTAAATGTGCGCGAGCTGCTTTTCTATCTGCTGTGACCAGATTTGTTAAAAAAAAAAAAAAAAAAAGGTCAAATGAGGGGACTTTGGCTGCGAAAGGAGCGAAACACGGCAAGCGTCAGGGTCGATCCAAATCTGGGCAAACATGACCGCCGATAAAATCCCAAACCTCCGATGATTTCTGGATTATAATCGGCCTTATTCCTCTGGAGGACGAAGCGGCGCATCCATCGTTCCGCCTGCGCGTAATGGGAGAAAAGTTTCGGACCTTTCCGAGGATCCGCGCATGTAAATAGCATGTGACTCGCTGCTTCCCCATTTTTTTCTTGTTTTTTTTTTTTTGTTTTTGTTTTCATTTTTTCCGGACAAAGTTTGACAGGTAAACTGAAACATCCAGTATGACTTGAAAGACCCTCGGAGGGGAGGGGGGGTCATCGGAACTCTCGTCAAAGCAGCTGAGCGATCCGTGCGCAGATTTACCCCCAGAAAAAGACGCGACATCAAGGATCTAAAGCGGAATCTGCAGCAGCAGGAGCGACGCAGTCAAACAAATAATAAAAAAAGAGTCTCCCTACAGTTAAAATCTAAGACCACCCCGCACCTTTTACCACCACCCCCCACTTTGGATGTCTACGATGCTGGGACAGAGGTGTGTGATGGAGGTGGTGGTCCTGACCGTCCTGTCCTGGGTGTCCGTGTGGGCGGAGGAGAAGATCATCTTCGACAGGCACGCTGTTTACTGGAACAGCTCCAATCCCAAGTGAGTTTCTCTTAAAACTTTGAGGTGTGTGTGCGTTTAGTGTGTGTGTTAAGTGTGTATACTCACAGTGGCAGCTCTAAGGGGTGGCACAGAGTGGCCTCTGGAAAGAAAGATCCTTCCACCAGCTGCCACCCTATTATAGGGAATTATATTCTGTAGATTTTGCATCAGGCTGGAAGTTCAGACCATCACTACAGAACTTCAGTCTCGATCCTAACACACTGACTTCAAACTGAAACACACACATGTCGCTCTTGATTTTCAAAATGCTCCACCAGCCAATCACACACGGTTTCAAGACCTCCTCAGCGATCAAAGTGGCTGCTGGTGCTCTTCCCCCGGAGCGGCAGGTGACAGGTAAAGTGTCTCCATTTCATTACTGGATAGAAACTGACAACAAGTTTTGCCCCACCCCCTCCACCTCTGCTGCCTTTAACCTCATTCCAAACATTTGCCACGCTGAGAAAAAAAAGGGGGAGAAAAAACAAAACAAAACAAAACAAAACAAAAAAAGAAACCTCCACTGGAAGCTGAGCCCGGCAGTCTGAACAGATCGACACGGCTCAGGGTGTCTGACCTTGTCTGTTTGCTTTCATTTGATCCCACTTTTGTTGTTTTGATTGAAAATGCAATATGGATGATTTAACAATGAGCTTCTAACACACACACGCACACGGATGTTTTCTGTAGCACAGGGAGCTGCTTTTCTCCCAAACAATGAGGACATCCGTCTCATCAGTGTCCACAGATTCACTGTCTCTTTCACACGTGAAGCTTTTACCTTTTTTTTTCCAGCTGGTTTAAGGATGTTGAGCCCAGCTGCACAGGCGTGCACACAGGCTACACACACAAACTCTCGTGTTTATCAGGGTCTCTTTCTCATTGACATGGAGCAGGAGCAGCCCCCGGGTCCATCTGTCTAATGGTTTGTGACAACCTGACCAGCCTCTTTCTCTCCCTCTTTTTTTCCCACCCTCTCATCCTCCTCCTCCTCCTCCTCTTGCTCTTTTCTTTGGACCGGGTATGGATAAATAAACAGTGAAAGTGTTCCCTCTCGCTCGCTCATGGCTGAATTAGTCCTAACACACACACACACACAGACACACACACACACACACACAGAGCTAACAGGCCTGTCTCTGACTGCATCACTGTTCCGCAGAAGGCTTCTCAAATATTTAAAAGGCAAGGGGGAACATTTTCTCCCTTTCTCAAAGTCTCGTTCTGGCTTTCTATTTGTCTGTCTGTGCTCCTTCT
>JAUBOC010000002.1:1935076-1949374 GCA_032275365.1 Anablepsoides cearensis
AATAAATAAATAATAAATAAATAAATAAAAATAAAAAATACACTTGATCAGTTGACCTTCCAGCCACAAAGTGTGGTCCTTTTTTGAAATCTAGTAACACACAGTGAGCTGCCTTGAAATATGCAAACTGTCCTAAATCTTATGTTTACTCAAATAGTGTGTTGGAATGCAAATTTATGTATTTTTATTCTGAAAATATAGGTATATTATATTATATAGTTCAGACTCGCAAAAAAAATGTTTTCACCCATCATAAAAGCGTAGTTGAAAATGTAAAAATACTGCTAAATGTGAACAGTTTAATTTAGATCTTCAATTATGTAACTCACTACATTTTTACTATATAGTATAAATGTAGATGGTTACATATAGTATTTTATGAATAGAGGTGTATAAATGCTTGAAATAATTAACTAAGTTAATGTAAATTAATGAAAATTTATTTCAATGATTAAAGTACTTGATTTACTTATTAAATACAGTTTAATAAGTAAAACTTATTAAACTGTTTACAATAATTGGGAAAGTAAAAGTACTTTTCCACACTCCAAGAAATATGTAAATTTCTCAACCAAATTGGCTTCATTAAATCTAGTAAATTGAACAATTTGCATTTACTCAAATGGGTTTAGTGGAACCAGTTGACATAACTTAATTAAATTCAACACGTAATTTTTTTAGAGCGCACAAAAACTCTTTTCATGATGATCATTGGTCATATTTAGGTTTGTAAATTTTAAAGTAAGCAGGTTAAAGTATAATTTGAATGTAACAAAATAAAAGTTAAAGTTACGATTAAAAAATACTTTGTAAAATTACAAAATCTCAACAAAAAAATTAGATAAGTATTGTAACGAAGTAAATGTACTTAGTTACTTTACACCTCTGAATAAGACATTAATTTTTATCTCCAAGTAGGTTTTGCACTCTGGACAAATGACCAGGTAGGTTGTATTTAGTTGTAATGTTGGGAAAAGTAAAACTGCACACCAAACAACAGCTCAGGACTCGTGACTGTCTGGCCAGTGGGGGGCAAGCAAACAGATTTATTTGTGTGGCTGTTGCCTCCTCTGGCCCCCCTTGGTGGCGCCCCCTGCACCACACATGTACAGACATCCGCACCAAAAAGATTTGCATCCAATTTACATGTGGGCTGTAATCTCCCCCTGCTCAGTTTCTGACAGTCTGTCAGACTCCAGCTCGCCCTTGGGTTAAATCCATCTTCTGCTGCCACCATCACCGCTCTACACTCCACCTTGCTTTCTCTCAGTCTTTCTCCTTTGTCTCCCTGTCAGGCTTTTATCTTAAACTCTCTCTCATCTCTGCTGTCTTGGATGACGACTTCTGTCCCTCCCCCTCCCCCCACAATCAAACATCCTTCTTGTTTAACTCTGCACTGTCCACATGGCCTCGGGCAGTTTCCTCTTGCCCAAGAAGCAGCACTACATCAGGTTACATGTTCTCGGCCTGACCCACATGGCATTTCATACACACGACTGTGTGGGGGGTTTCTCACAGACAGCGCTGCTTTGGCTTATGCTGAAAGACGTCGGTGTCAAGAGTTAATGCAGTATCCATATCCTCTCGGCTCGAGCTAAAATGATACTTAGAGTAATTAACGTCGAGGCTTCTACTTCGCAAATTATTTCTCTGAGCTCAGCAGCAGAGACACGGTTACATAACTGGATCTGGTCTCGCGGATCTTACTCATCAGCACATTGGATGCTGTGATTGGCAGGAGGGGGTCACCTAAATATGCAGGGCCCATTAGAGTGGAAAAGTACGTCTGCTGGTTTTTAAACGTGCTAATGGAGCGGCAAGTTTCAGCAGCAGTTTGTGATTTTTGATTTAGCTTTTTACTGATTAAAAAAACAAACAAACCTGCAACACTTTCAGTTAGGGTTACGGCTTCAGAATGATGCTTTCTACGTTCATCCAGAAGAGTTACAAATCTCCATTTAAAGTGATATTTAAATTAACAACTCATAACCTGTTAGGCTGTGCCTGTATTTATTTAAGACCCTTACTGATTATAGTAATTAGGAGGGTAACACTGAGCCAGGTCCTACAGATGACTAGAATGACACGTGTTTAGCTCAGTAGGAGGCTGCAGACTGGCACGAATGGCAAGACCTTTGGTTTATATATTGGGAAGGAACTGATCTGTAGCATGTAGCAGGGGTGTAAATCACCAGCTGTATCACATTACAATATTAGATTGATTTGTTTGGATGACGATACAATGATTCTCCATCACAAAGTCTGTCATGATACAATGATGATGCAACAATTGATATGATGCAATATCAGATGGGAATATGATATTGATCCACATCGGGCATATTATGATTATATAAATCTATGCTTTTGTTTTACCTTGATGTAACTGAATCATTCATTTAATCAATATGTTGATGTGGTTCGATGTATTGTTAGCATGTAGCATGTAGCACTGCAGAAGGGAATTGTCTCTCAATGAAATATGCTTAGGATGGATGGATGGATGAAATGGGACAGGGTAGCACAGAAGGAGGATGTATTTTTTTGTCTGTATAGAATTTAATTGTGAGATTTTCTTTCCGCAAATAGTGATGTCATCAAGGAAAGACAAACATATACAGGCCAACGTTAAAGTAGTCATTTTGTTTTGTTTTGCTTCTAGCATTATTTTTCCAGCATTTTGCTATTGAGCTTTTAATATGCTTTTTTGCAAAATTTAGCTTTCAGCTAGACTATCACTACTTTTAGTTACTCTTTGGTGCAATGGCTGACAGGTGCAAATGTGAGTGATGCAGTCTCCAAAACATCCACCACTCTTAAAAAAAAAGACAAATTCTGTAATCACAGAAAGTAGACAGAAGCAGAAACATACAACTAGCAAATGCAAAGGAAACGTGCTGCAAATAGAAAAGAATGACTGCAAATAAGAAAATACTGGAAACTCCACTCCACAAAACTGAAGCACACCAGGCCACTAGGGGGGCTCAATCACCAAGTCATATGGGATCAGACCCCCTGTAAAGACATTAAGAAGAAAAAACTTTCTTTCTTCCCTCCAACGTCCTTCTGTATCCTGTTAATGTCTTTACTGAGGGTCTGATTCTATGACTGTAGAAGTCATGGAATCAGGAGATTTGGCTTAATTGAGAACTCTGATTTGTGAGTCCTGATTCAGTAAAAAGATTCAAATTCCTAACTTGTGTGAGTCAGTCACTGACTAGTTCTATTTGCAACACATTTTGCTGTTACATTAGTATATTCCAGATTTTCCTCTCCCATTTTCTAGAATAACAATGACAGCCTTATCCATAAATGTTGTAAACAAATGGCAGGACACCCATAAGCTCTTAAATCTCATTGTTTACTTTTACAAATGTCAAAAGTTTAACCAAATTAAAAAATATATACAGACATTTTATTCAAGATGAAACTGCTTGACAAACAGACGGACACTGCATTTATTTAAAAAAGCATTACTTACGTTTTGTTTCCTTAATTCTTTCCTTCCTGAAGCGTGTCTGTTTTCCACAGTTTGACTTGATGAAAACAGGTGTGGCTGATTAGCCTAACGATGAATGCACTCACTCAGGTGTGCCAGGCTCAGCGGCACACCTGAGCAGCGTTGTTAAAATGATTAATTACACCTGGGCTTTTTCTGCTGGGATGAGCAAAAAAAAAAAAAACTGTTTCACTGCATCATGTTGACAAAAGTGGTGTTTTTATTTATGACTAAATTAGTTTCCTGTTTGTCTTTTTCACTGAATCATTTGATCTCATTGTTTTTTTAGTCTGAGGTGAAACATTTTTAATTATCCTAATTTTCCTACATTTAGACCCATAGACACTACTCCAGATACTTTTTCTAAAATGCTGCATTTGTATCTTGTGTTCCCAAGCAAAACAAAGTTGCATTTATTTTGCATCTGTCTCTTGTTATCTTGATCTTGTCTTCATTAAACTTTGATCATGTGCTTAAACAGTTCAATGAGAAACTAAAAGAAAGGTTTGTGAAATTTTTACAAATGTTCTTTAGCTTTATTTTAATGTCATTATGTGGATGTTATTGTTGTAGTGTATGCTAGTGCTTTTGCTAGAATAGTATAGTATATTTCTGCTGCCTTTAGGTTTAAACAGTTTCTCTTTATCGTTAATGTTCAAAGTATATGCTGGGGGTCAGTCTCAGCTACTACCACACCACATTTTAGCTTAATATTTGTAAAAGTAATGTAGTCATAAGCAGTTTTGTCTTCACTAAGGTCAGATAGCTGTGGAGGTCATCTTGAATCAGGATGACTTCAAAAGTTAGTCAGTTTTAATAGAATCTGTCTAGTGGTTCCTAAGATATTTTACTAACAGATAAATAAACACATGCACACACAGACAATTACACAATTGCCTATCTTTCATGATAGTGAGTGATAAAAGTGTCTGCCGTACTGATTACTAAGATATGGCCTTTTAGTTCATGTAAACAAGAAGTTAGAAAAGCATCCGTGTGTTTGTGTCTCTAACCAAAATATCTCATGAACCACTGGATGAATTTTTAATGAAACTTCCAGAACGTAAACATTTGTTGTAAATCTACAATTGATTAATGTTTGAGATCAGCCTAATTCAAGATGGCCACTATAAAAATGGCTATATCTCACTCAATTCTAAAAATATTAACCTAAACAAAAATTTGGATGGATAAAAGCTCGTACTGGACCCGAATACATTTTTAGGCACTAACAGATTGTACAAAGTATTTGTTTAAATTGTTGTTATTACCTGTTTAGAGTTAATTCTGTCTGTTAGCAACATATCTTGTAACTCTTTGACAGATTCTAATGAACTCTCAGAAAGTAATAACTGGATGTACTTCTACAACTGACTAATGTTGGGACCAAACCTAGTTAACGATGGCCAACACCACTAATTAACGTTAGCTAACCAAAAATAGCCTTTAACTCAGCCAGTTTTACAGATAATGAGCTAAAGTTTGATGTCGCAGCTGAGAGTCCAGCACAGTTCAGTCGGCCTGATATTCTAATGGGACGTCTGCTGCTGGGTTTTCTTATAGATCAGCTGGAGCTGAATTTGAAATTTTGCAACATCGCATGCAAATGTGCAGAGTATTATTTTAAAGGTTTGATTAAAATGGCTACGATATTGCTTTAAATTTCTCAACATATGTTTAAAAGTTTGACATAAACGATGGCGGGCACTATGCATTACTTTTTCATTTTATTAAAACAGAATCAACAGAGCGACGTTAATTATGGGGTGCTAATTTAACAGATAAACTTTAAAGGCTAGTGTGTTGTAGGACTTGGATTGAAAGGGTTCATGAAGCTGTTGTCTAACAATCTGAAATCAGATGAAAATGATTTTTCACTGTGCCAGCTCTCTCTCTCTCTTTCCTCCACTTTAGGATTAAAGATTTGCTTTCTTCTGTTTTTAAGGTAGAGGCTTTGAATGGTAATCCTTGTCTTAGAAATGATCTCTTTTTCAAAGTAGGTTTGCCACAAAATATCTTCCCCTCAGGGCAAATGAAATCAGACCTTTCCAATGATTTTTTTTCACAGAAGTATACCTGTATGTTTTATTTATTTCAATCCTGCCTTAGTTTGTGCCTGCTGGAGAATATCATCGTTTGATCTGCCCATTGGAGTAACATGATCTGTTTAGTGTGTCACCAGGTGTGGAATCAGTAATGTGATATCAAATGTTTACTTAATGTAGGATTGTTTATGCAGTGCATAGGTTGGGTAAAGATATTTGGCTGCGGTCTGTCTTCCTCTAATGAGGCTTGCTGATAATAATGACTTCAGCAGTGATGGTGATGATGATGATGTAAGTTCTCCGAAACAACCTGGGGGAGATCCCAGGAGTCTCTGTTTTAACGAAGGCAGTGTGTGAAACACTTCAAACCAGGAGGCAGAAAGCTCAGAAAGGAGGGAATAGCAGAGACCAACAGTGGGGATGAAAGAATGTTTGGGACGTACCGGTTCTGAATCCCAACGAACAATAAGCATTGTCAGTCCTGCTTCATTCTGATTTCTGCTCCTCCTCAGTTTGTGTTAGCTGAGCAAAAGAACGGGACCCTTTCAGCGCAGTCGGCCTGATATTCTAATGGGAGGTCTGCTGCTGGGTTTTCATATAGATCAGCTGGAGACTGATAATAAAACCCAGACTGTCTGGGTACGCCTCGGACTGTCCACAAGGGACACGAAAAGGACAAAAACGTAAAAGGGAAATGGAGAGATTAGGGACAATTGGAAGATGACGATAAAGGAAAGACAAGTTTAGTGAAACAAATATTGCTTTTCATACTTTATGTTTTGTGGCAGGAAGGGGAATTAACAGTCCATAAAGGATTTGATGTTCAGACTAAGATCATTTTATGAAGAGAAATGATAGTGTTATGGTCATTTTGGTTAAAGCTTGTCAATAAACATTTGCACAATTTTGTGAGTTCTCGTGAGACGCGTCGGAGCTTAGGGTGTATCTATCTACCACACCACCTTTAGCTCTAAACTGGGTTGAGTTTGTTACATTTTTGTGTTTTCTATGTTTAGTTGGCGGTGGTGGCCATCTTGATTTGGGTGGACTCCAAACAGTAATCAGTTGAAGAAGTACATCCAGTGCATGACATAACATTTGCTGTAGTCTTTAGCCTTCCAAGAGATGGAAAGGGAAAGTTTGAAATCCGTTTCATTCATGAAAAAATAAGCCTCTTGTGGAAGTGTGTGTGTGTGAGAGAGGAACAGTGATCAGCGCATGGTTGGATGGACTCAGCAGGTGGGTGTCATGGGGGCTGGTATTACAGGGGGAAACGCTGGCCTTTAGCATGCTAAAGATGCCCTCAGCTGCATGCAGCTTTTAGGATGAGAGAGCTGGCATTCAAAACAGACAGAAGGCCTGTTTGAAAGACGAGGGACTCAACTCGTCCCCGTTTTCCACTTGGCATCACTGCAGGTGAGGCTAAACCTCCAAACAAGACCTGGGCTGCTTTTATTTAGATGACCACATCTTTATTTTCCTCCTACGAAAGTATTTGGGAGCCATTTTTTATCCTTAAAATGTTCGAACCATCAAGTTATATTAATATATTTTTTGATCAGAATTATAATTTCAATTTTAGTTTCTGGTCACAGTAAATAAAAAGCATTTAAGTTTTATTTAATATCAATAAAATTGTATTGTTGGTTTTACAAGTAATAAATAATGAAAATACATTTGTTAAATAAATAATTAATATTATTTAACTAACTAACTAACTAACTAACTAACTAACTAACTAACTAACTAACTAACTAACTAACTAACTAACTAGAGCGTCTTAGAGCAGACTATCATGCTTTGGTGCTGTGGAGGCACACATGCATCCATTGCTGCTTCCCAAAGCGGGCGTTGTGGTGGGAAGGCAGGCCGTGCTGCAGCCTGGAATCAGGCTCAGCCAGCTATTGTTCGAAATTGTCAAATCATTGCTAAATGACAAATCATGTATATGCCAAACAGCAACACTAAACACACAACACATCACTTACCGCCATCAGCTGCAGATTTGTGAGGAACAGTAAGGACAGAAGTTTCCTTCAGCTGAAAGTCTTTGAGTAAATCCTGCTGTGGGCTGGTTGTAGTTTTTAAAGCAGTCCATCGTGAAATTATTTACACAAACTATAACTTTCTTAGACAGTATTGCAGAGACATTGCCAACAAACATAAAAATAAAATTAAGCCACACATGACTGTAGTAAAAACAGCAGAACAAACTTTTGTCCTGTGAAGAAGTGGGCGGAGTCTCCGCTTGGATTACCAGGTGAGGGGCTGGGCTCTCTTACGCGTTGTTAGGTTACCCGGATTGTGATGTAACAATCCACATGTTTTTGAAACACCTCATTTGATGACACTAACAAAACAGTTCCATATTGTCAAAAAACAGCTGGGAGTTTGTTTGTTTTTTGGCACTTGGACTGTTTCTGAAAGCAGTCCAGACCGCAGACACAAATTGTAAAACATGTAAAAAAGTGAATTTTGCATAACAGGTCCCCTTTAAGTAAAATAATAGCCAAAAGCTAAAATGAGCTAAACAGTGGCTAAAAGCAAAAAATTCTTAAACTTACAAAAACTAAATTAATAGCTGTAATGTCCTGAAAAACTTGAAAGCTTTCATGTATGGAAAATGAAAATTAGAAAATAGCATATAGTATGCAGACATATTTACAGTGTAAAAACTACTGACTCAGCATTGATACAACTAGAGACAGAACCAGAAGCCACGACAAGCACCTATTGGCTGGCTGCAGTCCAATATTTAAAGCCCCGCCTCTCCATGTAAATGAATAAAAAAACACCTTGTCTGAATAATAAGTAAAAATACACCAGATGTAATGTTCATGTTGATAGTTGTTATTAATCTTGCATATAAAAAATACATTGTTTTATTTGTTATTTGAGACTAATAAATGGTGTCATATTACACTGACTGGCAGTGTTAGTGAATTGGGAGGGTATGTCGTATTGACAGTGGCTTCAAACATACATGGCCTCACCCCAAAAAAAACTTCAGATCTGAACAACAACAGAAGGCCAAGACATTTCGTCTTTATTAATATTGACAGTTTGGACTGTGTTTATGACCAATAGGGCTTTTATTTTCCATCAGGCTAGACAATAACGTCACAAGGCTGTTGGCCAGGGTTTGTGTAAAAGGGTGCATCTGTGGTGTGCATGTGTTGCCGCAGTAATGAAGACCAGTTTTTCATCTGCGTCCAAAAATATCCCCAGCAGACTTTGTACGGTAGAAGTGGAAAGTCAAACAAAAGGAGAGTGTGAATCATTTGCAGTGTAATCTATCAGAGAGGGCCGAGAGAGAGCAGCTAATTCTTATCCAGCCAACCAGCTACCTTTGTTTCATCCATAACGGGGGCAACTATAAACAAACCCCTCATTTTACTGGATGCTAATGGGACACAGGAAGGCAGAACCAACAGATGTTGCAGCACTTTCATCACTTTACTGCTGCTTAAATCTGCTTGGAGATGCTGAGGCTGCTAACTAACTCAACCCTCTCATTCCTGTATGGCTCTCTGAGGTGTTCTTATGTTTACCACCGTCCGGTTTTGTGGCTGAGCAGTGCTTTTATCGCTCGAAGGCGCAGAAAGTATAAGCACTGGGTCGGCATCTACAACTGATTACCTGCTGGAGTCAACCCAATTCAAGATGGCCACCACAAAAACAGTGATTGTGCCATGACTCAATCAATTACATAGGTTCATGTTGTGATAGTAGCTGAGAGTCATCACTAAAACGTACTCCAAGCATTAACGGATTGCACAAGATCTGCCATCAACTATAAGTCACCTCAGTCTGTCTGTTGGCAAAATGCTTCATGAAACCTTTAGGGAATACGTCCTCTGATTAACCTTTGGTTTAATTTAAAGTGGTTGCCACAGCCGCCTGATCATAAGAAGCACAAAATGGCTATAACTCTGATCATTTTACAGATATTAAGCTAAAACATCATGTTTTAGTAGTTGACCATAATCCTGAGTGCATAATCTGAGAACTGCTTATTGCATATATCTGCCTAAAACCTTAGCTTTAATTGTTTGCATTAAGCTTGTTTGTCTGTTAGCAAAATAACTCATAAATCACCAAATGGATTTTATTGAAACTCACAGAAAGCAATTACTGGCTGTACCTGTGCAACTGATTAACTTTTGGAGTCAGCACAATTTAAGATGGCTGCTACAGCTTATTGAATTCAGCTAAGCCAAAACCTCTTTATCTAGATTGAAATGGCGATCTCCACTCATGACATCATGCATATCATTTACATACATTATCTGCTGCTACAATTGGTGTGGATTCTACAGAGAGTCAGTGTTACTATAACAGAAAAAAAATGTATCAAGTGAATTTCGACACATCCGATGTCAGGAATCACAAGAAGGATTCATTGAAACTTTGGTTGGAGGATCAAGGTCTTTGGCAGATTTGGAAAAGCGAGCGGCATTGTTAAAAAGGTTTTTACTGGTGTTTTCTAGCTGGACTTGCTGTATCTATTGTGTGTGTGTGTGTGTGTTTTTATCACCCCCACTTCTGCAACATTTAAAGAAACTTAATAGTGATGTTTACAATTTGTGAAAGTAGTTATATTATGACTGTATGTGTGACTGTCTGCAGTAGAACGCTGTATGAGGTTAGCATGGATGCTACAAAAGTAAAACTACCAGTAGACTACAGTAAAAACATAAGGTTTGCTGTACGTGTTTATGGACAGGAAGTGCAGCGATATGATCTGGGTGGCCCAGTGCTGGAGTTTTACATCCAATAAAATGTTTGGAGCAGACAAAAGCCCATGGTTGCACTTTTTTCTGCTCAAATTCGGCTCGTCCCATTGCTGCTAGTAAGTAAGTAAAATTTTATTTATATAGCACTTTTCTTAGAAATAGGAGTCACAAAGTGCTGTACAGTACATGAAATACTGGAATGCAACCGATCCATGAGGATTGAAATAAAAGAAGAGACAGTAAAAGTATCAGTAAATGTAAAAACCCAATGTAAATCAACATGACAATCAACCCAAAGCATAAATATACAATAAAACCTGAGAGTAGACCTAGCCACCACGTTGGCACTGGGTTCACCAAGAGTGAAGATGGCACATCTAGGTGAAGGCTTGTTTAAAGTAGAAGGTTTTTAGACCCTTCTTGAATGGGGCAACGTCAGTGATGGAACGGAACGAAAGGGGAAGTGCATTCCAGAGGTTAGGAGCTGTAAAAGAGAAGGCCCGGTCTCCACGGGTCCTATAGCGTGTCCGAGGAACAGCTAGTAGATTTTGGTTCTGGGAGCATAGGCAGCAGACTGGGTTTTATGTGGCATGTCTCTAATGGGCCTGGCCTCTAAAGGCTCTGAACCTAAGAACCAGGATTTTGAACCGAATCCTAAAATAAACAGGAAGCCAGTGAAGATCTGACAGGATTGGAGTGATGTGACTAGATCTGGATGTGCGAGTTAGGAGTCTAGCAGCAGAATTTTGGAGCTTTGTTAGCTAAATCTTAGCTTGGTAAGAGTGACAAAATATACTCCTTCCATGTGGAGACGATGGCTGTGTCCTGAGTCACTGCTACAAGAACTCCCGGTGGAGTTTAATGCTGTTTTCCCAAATTCCTTTAAGTTTGAACACGGCCAAACTTTGCACTGTGATTGAATCCAATTGAGCCATTAAGAGTTTGTACACACAGGTGTTAAGTGGATGTAGTCATGTGACTAGTGTTCTAAAAATAGCCTGAGTTGAGATTGCCTTTTACGCAAACCGAAATTTAGTGTGGTAGCAGCTGAGAATCCTTCCCAACACATCCTCTGAGCTCTAACACACGTTACAAGATTGTGTCATTTAAAAATATAAAATGGTTTTTGTTTAAAAACCAGCAGGTGCATTCCTTTAAGGAATGCTAGGTCCTTTATATTTCTATACACCTCTCCAAGGTGTTCACATGCTCACCACTGCCTGGTTCGGTGGCTGAACGGTATGGTTTTTTTAGAAGCAATATTCCTTCGGACCCGCATAATAATCCCCACCTCAGGTCTAATCCTGGGCTAAGACTCTGAGGGCTGGATATTAGAAAATAAGCCACTCATTCAGACAGAGAGGAAGAGGCAATGATGATGTTGATCATTCTGAGATGATGAAGGTGATGATGAACGTACGGGTGAGATGATGTTAACGATAATGCTCGTCATCACCGTCTAATTCAGGCAGAACATTCGTCTTCTCTTTTCAGCTCCAGAAACGGCAAACAGATAAATTAAAGTGTTGCAGAGATTCGGGACATCCATTCAGCGTAAAGCTGTTGTAATAGTTCATCAGGTGACAGCTGCAGGGACACAAGGCCTTTTTACAAAGCTTTAAAAAAAAAAAAAACTTCAAGCAGCTATTCTCAGAACCTTTTCACACCTCATTTATACTCCGTTTTTTTTACACTCGCTGATTATTTTCCCTCCAATTGGATTCTAATACGCTGCTCTGAGTTCAAAAACCAGCTCTCTTAATCAGAGTCGAACATTTGTTCAAAAACTCCCAGAATCCAAAGTAAAAACATGTTGTTGGCTGTTTTATTTAAATAAATGAAATCAACGCTGATCACAAGGACGATGATGCTAATTGTGTTTAGGAAGATGATGATGGGGAAAATGGAAACAGCAGGGAACAAAATGGTGGTGATTAGAAATGTGATGAAGGAAATTAGCGTGATGACAGCGAAGATGATGGCCACGGCTGATGTTTTCATTTGATACTGATTATATTAATGAAAATGATGATGATGATGATGGTGATGGTGGTGGCTGTGATAGAGGGGTTAGAAAAAAATACTGTGGGAAGAGTTTTCCTTTCTGAAAATGAAGTGTAGCATCTGCAAAATCCTATTAATTATGCAAAAGGTGATAATATTTTTGCCTGTTTGTTTGTTAGAAAAATATCTCACAACACTGAACTGATTTTAATGAGGCTCTTAGAAAGTTGTACATCTACAACTGATCAATTTTTGAAGACTTGGATTGTAATGTGACAAAATATAGAAAGGTTTAGCAGCATGAAGTGTGTTCTCTTTGGCTGACAGTCAGCGTACGTTGGTTAATATTTTTATATTTCCTCATTAAAACAATATTTTATGACATGGTTAAGATATTTCTAACAGTAGTGATGGTTGCAATAAAGAGCACAGATGGTTGGATAATTCTGTGATGTTGATCACAATCATTTAATCGCGGACACTAGTTCAGATAACAAACTGGAAGATAATTGAGTGGGAAAAATGTAAATACTAAAAGCAACAAAAAACAAAACAAAAGAAAGACTGAATGGAAGATGACAGTTATCATAATGAAAGGATGCGATGTTGGTGTAAAGATGAGAGAATATTTGTGGAAACGATGCCAGTCGTCAGGCTTGCTGTCACATTGTAAACGACGCCTGTCATGACGATAATTGTTGCAAAGAGAGGATGAAACGCTGATTTTTATTGGTCGATGGTGATTGCAGTGCGGCTGAAAGGCTCATCGATGGCAGAACGGTGATTATCGTGAGCTGTTGATAATAACGGTGACACTAATGTTAACCGATAATAGCAGTGATTATACTTGCAGGATGAATATGATGATGAATGACCGGTAATAGTTGGAAGGATAGTGATCAAGCAGATGCGAAGACCACGATGACTCACCATCCCTGCACTGTTGACTCCCCCACTTTCGTCCCCCTCCCCTTCCCCACCTGCCCACACACGCTCCTCTCTCAAGGAGGTTCATGAGAGGAGAATCAGAGCACTTCATTAAGATTCTTCTTCTCTCCCCTCTGTTACTGCTCGCTGGAAAATAAAGAGAGAGAATGAAGGGAGAAAATTATTGGGGGGTTGGCAGTTGCTTCTTTTCTTCTAATGGAAATAGAAAGTGAGGAGATTCTCCGCTGATGAGATTGGCTCATTCTTTGAGGCGTCACCTCTAACTCGCACGTCCCCCGGAGAGGTGTTATGTCACAAATGAGAGGGAGATTGCTCATTTCTTCTATTGTGTCCACCCCTTTTTCATATTTTTTGGTTGAATGCGTGTGAGTGTGTGAATAAATTGTGGGTCTTTGTAATGGTTTTCTGGTCTTTATTTTGGGTTTGGTTTGTCCTGGTTTGAATTTTCTGTAGCGCCGTCTTCATCGCCCAAATATGAAGGCAGAGCGATAATGTTTTTGCATGTGTCTGTGTGTGTTTGTCTGTATTGTTAGCAAAATATTTCATGGACCGCTGAAGCAGTTTTAATGACATTTTACAGAGCGAAATCATTAGTTTGACATCTACGACTGATTAATGTTCAGAGTCAGCACAAGCCAAGATGGCTTCCACAGCTGAGTAACCTTAGCCAACACAGAAATGGTTACACCTCAGTGAATTTTACAGGTTGAACTAAAATATGGTGTGATATGAGCTGATTGTCATTCACATCACTGACTCCAAGCACTAACAGATCATGAGATATCGCAGAATTGCATATAATTTAGCAGCATGTTGGTTTGGTATGGAGCTATAAGAGTCTCAATATTCACAAATGCACATATGTGATTTAGACATGCATAGGACAAGGTTCACACGAAGAAGATATCTGATTCCCTGCAGATCATTCAGTTTAAAAAAGGTATCTGTGTGTTGAGCCGAGTCAGGGGGGTCTCACAATCCACACACAAATCAGTGGCGATTTCTCTAAGACTGCAAGGGAAGCTCAGCTTCCCCTAACATTTCAAAGAATAAGTGATTAAATATA
>JAUBOC010000002.1:2050741-2061850 GCA_032275365.1 Anablepsoides cearensis
GATTTTCGTAACTTTAACCGTGGCCAGGACGGATTTCTGTCATCTGTAAGGGGGGAGGGGAGAACTCTAGTTGTTTTTGTTGCGGTCTTGTTAGAATCGCCCAGTCTGCTCCAAACGGGATGCCACTTTCAACAAACCAAACAAACCCCAGAGCTGTTTATCCAATGAAAGCAAAGCAGGGCAGGTCAGCAGGAGCAGCAGATCTCCTGAGTGAGTAAACCTCTCCTCCCTCACTTCACTCCTGGAACTTTGGTCTCTAAAACCTAACTCTATATTAAATATTTGTGCTCAGAGCACCATTATCCAACAGATATGTACAACTTTGCACGTGTGACCAAGCTCCTCGTGCAAAGGCTGTTTTAAATGTTTTATTTTTAGTTTATCATATCCATAGATGCCCTAGTAAGCAAGCAGAGTTTGACAGTATGCTTTTTTTAAGAAAGAAAGACAGATATCGTCAGATTATCGATATCGGCAAAATGAAAAAAAATTATCAAGATATTTTAAAATGTCCATATCGCCCAGCCCTACTCAAAACTCATTCATGCCTATGATGAGTGGATGGAAATGTCTGACTGTAGCTCTAAATGGAACGCAGCATAAATCTGCTGCATCACAGGTGATGGAAATAACATCCTAACAAAAAATTTGACAACATTCCTACAAAAGGTTACTGTCTCAGGAGAAACCTGGTAAACCTGGTAAAACAACTGGTGTTTAAGCAGCGCACCTTTACATGTCATTAAATCAAACAACTGCATTGTCGTCTACATCTTTGGTAAAGTATGGTTAAAATAATTTAAAACTACAGAAATGCAGTGTGAATGCTGGCTGTTGAATGGCTGCTAGAATTTGTTAAAAACGCAAAAACTGAATTGGTGCCTCAGTGGGTAGAGCTGTCGCATCTCATTGAGAAGGTTGCCAGATCTTGGCTGGGGATGTTTCTGGGTAGAGTTTGCATGTTCTCTTTGTGCATGAGTGGGTTTTCTCCAGGTGCAACATCTGGTTTCCCTCCACACACCAAAAACATGAATTGTCAAATTGTCTCTAGGTGTGAGTGAGGGAGTGAAGGGCTTTCTGTCTCGTTTGTCTCTATGTGTGGCCCTGTGATGGACTTGCAACCTGTCCAGGGTGTAAAGATGACTGGATGGATGTTAAAAGGATTCGAACAAAATTAACTAAACAAGAAGCTAAAAGCTAGAAAAACAATAATTAAAAGTTATAACTAAAAAATATTTTCTAAAACATGAATCCAGGAAACAGTAGCTAAAAGCTAAAATTAGCAGAACATTAGAACAAAGCTTAAATCAGCAAAACAGTGCGGCTAAAGGCTTAAAATAAAGCAAGTATGCTAAAGGATAGCTTTCAAAGAGAACAAAGTATTTTTAAAGTAATTCTTCTTCATTATAACATGATAATAAATGGTAAGTCAAACATTGAAGAACTATCTTACAGTTACAAAACCCAAAAGTCCAAGCCACAATGTCCTGAAAGAGCCAAACAGTTTGATGTATGATTGGTTAAAATAGCTGAAAGGATGCTGAAGTAATGTACTTAGCTGACTCAGCATTCCCACAATAAATCTGATATTACAGCAGTGCTTTGATCCTCAGAGAGAAAAAAAAACTCCAAGTGGACAGGCTGGGCAAAACAAAATCTGTTGCTGAATCATTACTTCCCAAAGAGTTTTGACAAGAAGTCAAGAAGGAGCGCTGAATGGATGAGACGGGAATCTGTTTTCAGGGTTTGAACATCCAGCTGGACTCCCCATCTTAAGCAGAAAGCAGTTTCTTTCTGGAGGCGCGATGTGCAATACATCCCACCAGCCCAGAGTTTTTCATCATTGTCTTCCTGTCAATAATGAACATCTGGATTGTTCTCCAACAGAGGAGACTGCACCAGTATTGATGCCTGAATAACGCATTCAGCACATGAAACATGCAACACCCCCCCCCCTCCCACCACACGTTTGACTTTTTGGCAGGAAGAAAGTGCGAGCTGTTTCACGCTGTGTGTGTGAGCAGCCCCAGTTACGCTGCTGTCTACCGCGCCACAGCTTCAGTCACCCTCCCAAATTAACTCCACATTACTCTCCGCTTCTATCTCTCCATCTTCATCTGCTGCCTCTTTCGTTGTCCTCCCCCCCTGCTTTCATCCCCTCAGTCTTCATCTCTAATCATGTCAGCTTCATTTACTTGTTTTCCACCCCTCCCATCTCCCCCTCCCCTCTTTAAAAAAAAAAAATCCACTATCACTTTCCCTCCAGGAGCATAGCTGCATCTTTAGATTCTCTTTTGGTGTTCAACAATTCTCCTTGCCCTCTCTTTGTCTCTTCTTTATCTTAACTTTCTTCAGCATTAATGTATTTTCATCCCCCACCCGCCAGGCCTTCCTCTTCTTTCTGTTTGCTCATCTTGAATGTTTAAAATGACTGACACGCACACACGTATATTTTCAAACAGACTTCTCTCTCAGCATGAAGTGTTTCTTTCCGATATTGTTGCCCCCCCCCGCATTGATGCTAATGCTCACACACGAGGGGGAAAATCACCTCTCTTCACTCAAACACTCATATATACTGTATCTGCCCATATACGTCAGTGGAATTAAAGGCTTAGCATTCCTCAAAGGAATATACGTCGTCCACCTCCTTTTTATTCAGTTTCATACTAAGAGTTTTAAACTTAGATCAAACTTTAGCTAAACATTTGTGTATTTATCCCTGCCGCCAAAGAGGAAAGCAGAGCAATGATATCGTGTGTTCGTCTACTGTTAGCAAAATATCCTATAAACAACTGGGGGAATTTAAAGAGACTTTCAGAAAGTAATTATTAACTTTACAGCTGTTTTAAAATTTGGAGTCAATTCCATTAGAGGTGGCTGTTTCCAACTTAAATATAGCTTACGGAGCTTGTGAGGGGATGTGGGAGGATTTGTTTTCTTTTGTGTTACCTCACAATACTTTTGCATTTTCATGCAAAAGTTTGGCGTTCTTAAGGTATTTGTAATGTTTTGTATCACAGATATTGAATGAGACCTTTTTTTGGTTATCAAAACAAGATGTGTCACCACAAGTTAGGGTCATTTGCAGTAATATTAAGTGGATATGTTTGCATATATCTGTGTTCTCCTCAGTGTAATGCTGCGTTCCAGTAGTCCTGGGAAGTGGTAATTTTCCTCTTCCCATTGGTATATTTAAACTGGAACGCCCCCTCCAGTGGTAATATTCCACTCGTATAGTGGAAGCAATGAAACTGCCCCCAGTTTTGATTTCAAGATGGCGGCTACTCGCAGCTTTAGAAAGTTAACTTCGTAACTTTACTGTTAATTATCCTTCTTAATTTTTGTGTGCATGTTTAATCACTTGCACAGGTAGTGTGTTTTCTGTGCAATACTGTAAGTATTATTTGCATGATGTACATAGAGCTCTCTTTTTGTCATTGTTTATATTGTAGCAGTGTTGTAGCTAGGTTAGCGGCAACACTACAATTGCCTATCGGCTAACTGGAGTGCAGTTTCATATGTTTTGTTGGGAAATGACGTCACTACCATTTACCAGTTCTGAGAACATGATGTAAATGGAACGCAGCATAAGCCTGCCTCTGGGTTTTTCCCTTGCTCCTACCATGCACACCTGATCCTCATGCCCTCGTTAACTCACCTTTATAGTCTGTGTCCTGTCTCCACTCCCCCATCTGTGTTGGTTTGTTCTTCTGACCCCCTCTTTTTCAATTTTGTAAGTACATTTTTGTTTGTTAATAAAAAAAAACTTGATTATTTTAAATATTTTTTGCCTGCTTGCTGGGTCAACCATTGCCAGAACCTCACAGAGGTTAATGCCAAAGCTGAATTAAACAACAGTAAAGAACAACATTTGTGAGGCAACATTAGAATTGTATAATGGCTAAAAAAAACTATCCCATGATTAGGGGTGCAATGATACGTAAAATTCACGGTTTGGTTTGGTACTTTAGTCTCACGGTTCGATATTTATTCGATACAAAAAAGATAAATTTCCATGCCCTTTTTAACTAGCAATTTATTAAAATTAATAATAAACATTTGTTTAACCTCAAAAGTCCAGTTTTTGAATTAAATGTTGCTAATACAAGAAGTTTCTCAGTGGATCTGCGCTCAAAAATGCAGCCTAGGTGGAGTAGTCGAACACAGATCCACTGATCCCTCAATACAGAGCGTCCTAAGAAGACATAAATAATAAAAGATTTTAAAAATCTGTATTGTTCGATACAAGTGTCTTCGATACGGTTCGGTGCGGTTTGATACGGGTACATGTATTGTTGCACCCCTACCCATGATGTCTTCTCACAGGTCCTGTACGAACTCACTCAAAATTACAAATGAGGTAAAATTTATAACTGAGAGTCATTCTCACCACATACTCCGCCATGGCCATTTAGAATTAAAACTCAGTCATAAAAGACATCAGGCGATGTACAAGGTTCTTAATGGACTGTATTTGTTTTGTGTTGGTAGAGTTTGATTAACTTCTGATGTCAGGCGTTTGCAGATGTGCATCTACTGGTTAATTTGTGAATGTTTTATTAAAACTTGTCCAATGGTTCATGGGACATTTTGCTAAAAATACAGACAACCGAACACACACACAAAGACATAATCGCCCTTTCGCTTTGGGCTGCTGCCGATAAATAGCATAATACTGTAGAATACATGCACACTGAGACATTATACGACATGACACATTTGTGGCAGGATCCACTGACAGATGTATTGTACTGAAGAACCAAATTAACACACTGGGAAATATTGAGATTTTGTAAGCACAGATGCACATGTTTAATTATGTAAATCAGCTCTTGATCCTCCACTTCTGAATAAACACGGGCAAACAACAAGAAGTAGAAGAGCATAATACGAAGGCATATCATAATGTGCGTGTACTCCAGCGGGCATAAACAAGAAACTGTCAAAAAGCCCGCAGCCAGAACACACTTCTGAACTCGTGTCACTTCTGACAGGTTCCACAGGTGTCAATATGAATCCTGTCACTCACGGATCACTGTGGAGACACCCAGCTAATCCGAAAAGTTATTTATTTATTTATTTTCATGGCAAACACGGACCTTCTACAAATTAGGCACCACAAGTGCCAGTTTTGAATCAATTTTGGTTTTCTGAAAACGGCTAAAATACACACCCAAAACAAAAAGACAGAACAGACCCAAAGTCAGATGGATGGAGTGAGACAGAGTGACAAAGCCGCTGACGGATGGACGTGCAGGACAGGCTGGTCAGGCGAATGAGACGAGTCGGTCGGGCAGTGCTTCTGACAAGCTGACAGACAGAGTGGATGATACGGGGTCTCCTTGCGTTGTGAGGAGTGTTCAGCAGGACGCATAGACAGCAGTGGGACCGGATTGGTATCGACAAAGTTCCCTCGAAGCGACTCACGGATAAAGCAGCTGGTGGCTCGTGTCCAGGTGCCAGAAATAGGGAGCTCTCAACAAGGTTTGGGGCCTGCAGAAATGTCATACACCCACAGAGTTAATGTTTAAAGAAGGAAGAATAAAGCTGGCTGCTTCGCATTTCATTTCATCCACCTCTGTGCTTTTTAGACTTTCTAACACAGTTTGAATAACTTTTTCTTTTCTTTTTTGATTTTGGAAACTTTAGCTGTCAATCATCAGTAGCATCAGTTTTTTTAACTTGACATGGTGACTTTGCTTTCTGAAAGCTGAGCTGTGAAACCAAACATCTTGCTTTAAAACTTATTAACTTTGCGCCTATATTAAACCTGCTATTAAATTGGTCATATTTTAATTTAATTGGCTTTGCACATTTAAACAAGCTGTGGTTAAAACAAAATTAGTAATTAAAAGGTCCTGCAGTCCATGAAGTAGTGCACTGCAGTGCTGAGCATGTGTTAAAGCTCAGAGGATTACTCACAGCTAATACCACACAAACTTTGTAGGTATAGTCTTTTGTGCCGACAAAGGTCAGTTAGTTGTGGCAAAAATATTTGGCTACAAATATTTCTGAAATAGATTGCACATATCACACTTTCCACCAAGCTTCCATAAAAACATGCAACAATTTTTTTCTATTTCATAAAATGCTAACATTGGGGACATATCTAGGGACAGCTTTTGCTGGGGACAGGTTGTGCAAAACAGAGACTGGCCCAGGAAATCTGGGACGTCTGGCCACCTGATGCAACACTAGTTTGTTTGCTGTTAGCTACATGCTAGTTAGCATGCCCTGTGCTAACTTGTATTCAAGGTGAATTATCGTGCTTTTTAAAGACCATGACACTCGTAACAGTCTGCATGCTCCAAAAAATATTTGTAGTCTGATAATTTTACGTCTTCGCCCTCCCACTAATATCACACAAGAAAGACACAATTGAGGAATGAGGTGGGTACGACAAGATAATGTGCAGGGCTTTGGATTAGGTTTTGAAAGGTGTGGAAACAAAAACAGGTCATGTTTTTCAAATTAAAGCATGCTCAAAGCATGGACCCACACCTTACTGGTTGCTTGGTTGCAAATAGCCAGAATTCAGCGAGACAGCAAAGTAAAATCTGCCAATTTTTATGCAATTTTCTCACAATTTTGAGTTGCCAACTAATCCCACAGCCCAGTGAGATCCTGGCATTAGAACCCCTGCTGTGATTTTGCCTTACACACCAGTATTTTTGACTAATCATAGTAGAAAAAGCCTTTTGGGAGGATGCACTTTCAAGAGGCAGAAACTGCAACGGACACAAAATGAACAAGTGCCACAGCACTGTACAGTGCTGGAATAATATTAATGGGTTTTAAACACTGATGGTATGTAGATCTATTTTAGTTTGACCCATAAAATCAATTACCAAGCCTGTAAATGAACTTAAAATGTACTTTTTATTAATCTACTCACAATAAGAAAAACTTTGAGTTGTAATTGGAGACAGCTGGACATGAGGGTGATTTTTGTTCACAAATCAAAGGAACTACATCAGTGTGCTCTTTGAAGCCCAGCTTGAGTTTCACCCTCAAAATACAAAACATCATACAGTGAAATTGTAAACTTTTCTGCAAAATTATACCTGTTTATATGGACATTCAGTCTGTCTAATAATCACTTATTCATCAGGAGAATCGAGTTGTGTTGCAACATGGTTAGGGTTAGGTTAGGTCTGTGACAGATAACTGTTTTTATCTGCTGTCAAAGGGGGGGTTGAGTTTAGGTTAGTTTTAGGGTCAGGCAGGTACCTGTGAGGTTAATTTTTAGGGTAAATGGTCAGGGTTAGGTTGTATATAATTACTAGAAAATGAATGGAAGTCTATCCACAGGGATAAAAAACAAACCTGTGTGTGTGTTCATTTGTTTGATTGTTAGCAAAATATCTTGTCAAACACTAAATGGATTTTATTAACACTTACAGAAACAACACACTAAAACTGCTGAGTTAAAACCACAAGATTTGCAGCCCAGTCTTGGGTCAAATTTAGACTGAACCAACCCTCTTATGCAGCAAAATTTGTCTGGCCCAGTTTTAACCCAACACTCGACCCAGACACAGCCTAGAAGTAGTTTGCCAGAGGGGGTCCATGCATGGGCCAGCACCACATAAACCAAATCACAACTGGGCCAGTTGTGGCATGCCATCTTAAAAACTGTGCAATCATCGCAAAACTTGGCCCACATCCAGTTGAAAAACCACTAGCCAGCAGTGCCAGCCTGACACCACACCTGTGGGCTGGATGTTTTGCACTTAGCAGTGTTGTGATATCAGTCTGTCTGAATGATGAGTCAAGTTTCCTACCCAAAAATTACCCTAAAAATTAAAAAAAAAAAGAAAAATCTTTAAAATAAATTGAGCTAAAAAGAAGAACAGCACCAAATTTACCTTATTAGGTAGTTAAAACATGGGTTAATGTTTTGAAGTCTTTGATATCTATAGAAGGCGGTACTGGTGCCCATGGCTCAGTTGGTAGAGCTGATGCCTCTCAGAAAGAAGGTTGCCGGATCAAATCCCAGCCCGGGGACACGTTCTCTCCGTGCATGCGTGGGTTTTCTCCGGGTACTCTGGCTTTCTCCCACAGACCAAAAACATTACTGTTAGGTTAATTGGTCACTCCAAATTGTCCCCAGAAATGATTGTCTGTCTCGTTTGACTCTATGTGTGGCCCTGTGATGAATTGCAACCTTTTCAGGGTGTACCCCACCCCTCACACAGTGACTGCTGGATATGGGCACCAGTGACCCTGAAAGGAAGAAGCAGGAATAGATAATGGATAAATGGATGGATAATATCTATAGGGTCACCAAGTCAGCACCAGCTAATGCTAATTTAGGAGCCAAATCTCACTCTAGCGTTAACAAAACAAATGAAGGTAAAATATTTTCTTACACCTGTTTTTACTCTCTAATCCAAACTTATTACATCCAGAGGTCCACTTTGGTCAGATTTGGTCAACCTTTGGCTAAAACGGCAGACTGTAAAGAATAACTTAGCTCATCTCAGACCCAACATCTTATTATTGTATATCAACATATCATATGAGATCATTCATAAGAATATTTTCACAAATTAACCAAACATTTACAACTCTGTCATTAAAAAAATATACTTTGGTCTAAAACTCTGGTTGATTGGTTTATTGGTTTACTTTGAACATTTAGAACATACCAGTTATATTTTAGGTAACTGTGGAAGTATGTGAGTTTAAGTATATAGATGACCTCTCTTTGTTCTTTTAATCCTAAAATCTATATAATAATTAAAAAGCATTTAGACTGAGTGACATCTCAAACCCAGATCTCTTGTTTTATCTTTTTTGATTTTAAAGCCAAAGCGTGAAGGCCACATTAGTGTGAGTGACAGAGAGAGATCAAGTGCAGCTGAGAGAACAAGAAAGTTAAGGATGCAGAAGGGGGGGGGGGGTGACAGAGTGAGAAAGAGGAGGAGGAGGTAAGGAAGAGAGGAAGAGATTGAAAATTCCTTTGATGTGTTGGTTGATTCAGCCTGCTGTTTAGAACGCAGGAAGGTATAGTAAACATCCAAGGCTCCCACAACCACAAGCTTTGATCACAGCCACACTGAGAGATGATGCTGATGACGGAATACTAAAGAGCGGATGCTGCACACAGATTAAAACACTGATGCTACTGTACATGAAGAGACATACATCTACAGCACATAAACACACACATAATCTCTGTCATTTCCACTGTGGAACGTTCTAGTTTCCGTTTACACAAGCTCTGATTGTGGTCACGTCTCTAAAATAGGTCTTTTACATCCAATCGTGAGGCAAGAGTCAAAAGACAAATTCTCCAGCAGCATTTGGCAAGCCTAACTCAACAATTCATTTCACCGAATGAGTAGGGAGAATCTGCGAAACATCAGGGGATTAGGATCGGAGCAAACCTGCGTATCATCGCACAGGTTTTCACACCACAATGTCAGAAACAAATGGGTTAACGTGATGGAACCAAAACGAGAAAAATTTGTCAAAATTACACTGAACAACATGAAAAGCCATCTGTTTTTCAAACATATTAATACATTTGTCTTCAAATCAGTAGTAATCTGCATTTCTTTAAAAAAAGATCATGAACAAAATGTTTCTGGTCATAGTTTATGTTGAGGATCAGTTTGAGCTACAACCATGCCAGACTTTAGGTCTTTAAAATCCACTGAGGCACAGTCATTTTTGTGTTGGCCAAGGTTGATTAGCTATGACGGCCATTTTAAATTAGGTTGACTCCGAAAGTTAATCAGTAGATGTCAATCTAATCATTATTTTTTGAAAGTTTGAAAAAAATCCATCCAGTGGTCTATTAGAACTTTGATAAAAGATACACTAAATCCAACAGTTAAAATGGGGGTTATACAAATCCAACTTTTTTGAGCTTTATATCATTATGACATTCCCTCATCAAAAACATACCCAGAGTGTTGCTTTGAGTCATTCATGCATGTTTGAGAAATCTGTGGTAGCCATGTGGAGGTGCCTAAATGCTTGTGGGTACAAACTGTTACCTGTTTACCCAAAGCTCTGTCCCCAGCCGAGCTCCCACCCCACAGATAACCAACCCACACAACTCCACTAGACCTGGGTTAACTGCTTCTCACTCCCGTCCTTTTTGGATTAAAAAAATGCCTTCACTGAGGAAATCTAGTTTTGGATGCCAAGGAGACTACCATCTTACAATGCTCCTACAAAAGGTTATAAACAGAATGAAGCTTTTTCATAACAACTGAAGGTAATATAGTTACTTAAGTGTGGTATAGAATAAAAATTTGTGCCTGGAAAATACATAATATCTCACCCCTTTAATGCTAAAGTTTTAAGCAACAGTTAATTTCAATAGCTAGTAGCAAGGTTTTACACAAATTTCTTGCACAATCATAAAGCATTCCAAATAAAAGTTTTGAGCTCAGTCTCAGCTACCACCACACCAAACCTTAGCTCAATGTCAGTAACATTTCCTGAGTTGTAGACATTTTTGTGTTTGAATTGCTTTGCGGTGGCAGCCATCTTGAACAGTGATTGCTTTTGGTAAGTTTCATTAAAATCCATGCAGTGATTCATGAGATAATTTACTAAAGGTAAAGGCAAACACACATATGAGCAAAAACATTTTCTTCTCCTTCACCGAAGGGCAAGGGCGTAACTTTCTGAAGGACTGGTGTGGACATGTCCCCACCAACTTTGGCCGGACAGGGACATTCCCCACCAATATTCGCACGTCTTTTTTCCTTTGCGCGCATCTACATTTCCCGGCAGCAACTGCTGTGTCTACCTTTTTCTTGGAAAGTAAAAAAAAAGTACGCTGCGCCTGCTTCCTCCCTTCTGCCCCCTCCCCACTCCTGCTTCTCGTCCCCCCTTCCCCCCTCCCTTCCTTTTCTCTGACACACACACGCGCGCGTGCGCGGGGCGGGGCTAGCTGCCTGCTGTAAACAACGTGGTGGTCAGAGTCAGAGCTACTGGAGCAGGTAATGGTCTGATAACGTCCAGCTCTAGGAAAAACTTTATTCTTTACAAAGGACCAAAATACGTTAAAATGTAGGACAGAACAGTTATTTTTCTTATGAAAAGTTAGCTTGCTGCTAGTTATCTATCAGCTAACGTTAGCAA
>JAUBOC010000002.1:2117661-2131132 GCA_032275365.1 Anablepsoides cearensis
CTTACAGCTGATGTGAGGAGTCTTACAGCTGATGTGAGGAGCCTTACAGCTGATGTGAGGAGCCTTACAGCTGATGTAAGGAGTCTTACAGCTGATGTAAGGAGTCTTACAGCTGATGTGAGGAGCCTTACAGCTGATGTGAGGAGCCTTACAGCTGATGTAAGGAGTCTTACAGCTGATGTAAGGAGTCTTACAGCTGATGTAAGGAGTCTTAGAGCTGATGTAAGACTCCTTACAGCTGATGTAAGGAGTCTTACATCTGTTTGTGCCTTTAAGCTTCACCTCTCATCCAGCTGTGGTTTAACAGTCATACTAAATGTAAAATTGTCTCTTCAGGTTTTTCTCTCTGCAGTGTTGATGTAAATATGAAATATTCTGTAACATGTAATAAATGTCTGTAGTCACTCTGTTAATCTAATTCCATCTGCCTTTCTTTGTTACGTCTGACTTAATAAAGATCTATAGCTCCCAAGTGGAGATTTAACAGCCTTGCACAAATCGGGTTACATCTGGAAAATTAATTTCCACCATTTCTTCTAATTGGATCGTTAAAAACACAAAACAAATGTTCAGTCCTGAAACATACTTTGTTTTATGTTTGTATAATTCCTCACAATAATTTTCTTACTCCTTGTCACCTGGGTATTGTCTTATGTGGTGAGTGCAGCAGTTTTTTGAGGAACTGGGACGACCAGGAACTTTTTAAAACAAGAATTTAGAAGGTTGTGTTGTAACAGCCATAGTTTCACTTCAGGCTTCTGCTGCATCTGTCCGTTTTCACTGCACCGCTGAAGGTAAATTACATTTGTTGATTTAAAAACACAAACAAACAAAAAAGGAAGCCTAATTTAATTCTGGCTTGTCAAAGATGTAGCCAGGTTGTGAAATTGTTGCTGGCAGCAAGATGCACAAACATACAGGACGTAAATGAAAATAGTTTAAGGGTGAAATTTAAAGCAGAATGTGTTCTGTCAAAGTTTCACTGGGATAAATTGGCTAATGAGAAGTTATATTCATCACATATATCTTCTGGCCTTTGTTTTTTTTTTTTGTCTGCTAAGATTCAGGCAAACACCCATTGAGTATGTACCATTTGAAGAGATCTGTTTTCTGAGGCTTTGTGCTGCTAGAAGTGATCAGTCTGTTAACAGATCTAATCAGCCTGTTTGTTCATTACACCAGCAGCTCATCACAGACTGTTATGTTTGTACTCAATAAAACTTATCTAAAATTACCTTTTATTGCACCTTTCTTAGACTTGTTTTAACTGCAAAGAAACTGGTTTTAAAAGTCAGAAGTATGGGTGAGGATTAGTGAAATCAATAACCTAACATCCTTTTAAGGAATGCATATCACCCATCATCATCAAGTCAAATTGTTCCAGTCGTTTTGGTCAAATTTTGACAAACATCTCATGCAAAGAACATTAAGAACAGTGGTTCTAAGCTGGTCTGTCTGCAAGACCCACCATTGAAGAAGGTTCTGTTTGAAGCTGGGACAGAATAAACTGTTACTTTAACAATAAAAAACTATTGATCAAACAATCACGTGGTGATGCTAAATAGGCAAGTTTTTTCATTTTACGCTTTTTTGCATTTTCATTAACAGACTTCTCCTTTTAACTTCAGCCTTTCAGACTTGATTTTTCACACAAACATGACGACGAAAGTTTCAAAAGGTCCTAACCATGGTTTATATAAGAAAAGAAAGGCCTAATAAAAGTTTTTAATTACTTCTTAAGGATGAAATAACTATCAGAACAATTGTTTTTATTCCCCCAGGTAGAGGCCCGTTGCGACAGCTGGTCGGTTACTGACTCACCAGGTTTAATGGTTTAAATCCTCACACTGAATCAGGACTCACGAGTCCGAGGTCTCAGACTGCCACTGAGTCCACGAGTTAGCAGACTAGCTGAAAAAAATAAATAAAAATACAACAAATTTATGGAAAACTACAGACTGAAAAGAGTCAAGTCGTTGATTCTAGTTTTTTAACTCAGGCTTGCATTTGGAGTGACTTATATTTGATTTGCATATTTTACATTTCTGTTCCATTTGTTTACTGGTGTGTTGAACTTGTAAAAAAAATTAATTAAAAAAATATTGAAATAATGCAACTCCAGCTGCGCATGAGTGTGTGTGTGAACGACCCAAGTGAACCGGATCACTTCAGTGAGTGATGCAGATTAAACAGAGAATTCACTGCCTCTTCTGTTGGGAACCATGGGTTCACAGTGTGTGAATCTCAGCTACAGCCACACCAACTTTTAGCACAATATCTGTACATTTGTCTGAATTATCACCATTTCTTTGTTCGCTTAGGTCAGCTGACAGTGGTGGTTGTCTTGAACTAGTTTGGCTCCAAGAATTTTCCAGTTAATCCAATAACTACTTTATGAGAGTTTCATTAAAATTCATCCAGTGTTTCATGAGATATTTAACTAAAACAGATACAAACAAAAACATGATTACCATGGTATAAACAAGCAAAAAACCCAAAAACAAATCTTCTAAACTTTTATTCTCTCAAAACGTGTTGTTTTCTGACATGTTTGAATATTTTACACAGCTGTAGAGTACAAAATGCAGATTTAAAAACCACTGAACAGAAAGGGTGAGGAGGAAACAAAGTGTGAGGGTGTCACAACGACCTACTGAGAAATGTGACCGACAGGAAGAAGACCGAAGAAACCATTTCCAGGTGCGTTTCAAATAAAACTGGACTTGTGGTACTTAGTTACACATGAGTGATGGGTTTCTGCTCGTACATGGTCAGAAGTTTAGATACTTCAGAACTGATGATGCTACATTTCCTGGAGAACTTTTGAGCTGAATGATCTCATTTATGGCTTTTATTGAGGTCACTGGAATTGAACGTGTGTTTAGGAACAGAGCCCGCAGTACAAGGCAAAGATGGCAGTGTGTGTGTGTTTATTATAATTATGTACTGAAATATCCTTTTGTTACATTCATACTGAAGACTAATTCTCTTAGATCCATTCTATGACTTTATAATCCTCTGTATGAAGAGCACAGCTGGTCCTAATGTACCAAAAACATCAAGTTGTTAACTTTTGTTGTTTCTTTAAAGCTTTAAATAATAAAAAGGAGGGGTTTAAATACAGTAAAAGCCCCCAGTTTACTTTCTAATCAGCAATACTTTAATAGTTTGACGTTTTGCATCAAGTTGCCTGATAGATAACCTAACAATCTGGTATAATCTCAGCTTTAAATGCTGTTCAACAAGTGAACTGTGGCCACTGAAGTCACAGATTTAGGTTTTTCAGGTGAACGTGGAAGTATCTGGACTTGTGCTGGAAATTTGTTCAGTTCATAGATTTGGTTTATCCACAGGAAAGTTCCACCTCTGAGCCACCTTTAGGAAACAAAGCCCATATTTCTACATGCTAGCTGTTTGAGTTTCACATTGGCTGCGAGCCAAAGTCGATTTAGAAATAAGGCAAGTCAATTGGTCTTGCTTAAAGTTTCAAGAAGATCACAATAGCACCATATCACCCCTATGTAAAACATACTTCATGCATCTTTAGATATATAGTGTCTATTTGTTATTAGATAAGATATGAAATCAGGAAATGAGGCGTTTTGTACACGAGTGTTGAATATATTAAAGGTTCATATCTACTGCCACAGGTTCAGAATACAGCCTGGATGTATTCAAAACTGATTGGTTTCAAATCCAGTCCAATTCTGCACATATTTAGTTTGCATTTACACCTGGAGAGTGTAAACTGTGCAACACCACTGTCCTAATCTTTACACGGCATTTACAAAGCATCCAATTCACGCTCTGCTCTCCAAACAGCACAGTATTACAGTTCACAACCATTTTCTAAGGCGGACTGATCAAAATACCATCACCCTCTGTTCCTTAGAGGCTTCCTATCCAAACAATGCCTAATCAAAGCTAAAAAAAAAATAAAACTGCAGCGAAACAAACTTTTACAAACATTCTTTGGTTGAGTGTGAAGCATTCCTGTGCTTTAATTTCTGCTTAAAAACAACACAAAAAAGTAGCTCCAAAAACTGGCTTAAATACAGGCAAAAGTGAGAGCTTCAACCTAAACTATCATTTAATTGTCATAAAATATGAGCAAAGAAACTAGTGTTAAAAAAGCTTGTTCTGATTGTACACAGATTCTGTTCTCCCGCTCAGGCTGCGCAGGCAACGCTCCCTCCTGACGGCCGACTCGGTTCTTTTCACTTCTTCTTGGCAAAGCGGTTGAACTTCTTCTCCTTGTCTTTCTTGGCAGAGCTGGGCTCAGGGGGCGCAGCCGAGGAGGAGGAGGAGGAAGAGGGGGCGGGCAGGCTGTGGGTTTTGGCCCCCGAGGACCCCGTTGCCTCCTCTGCTGCCAGGGTCTGAATGGCCTGCTCCATGGCCTGGCTCCAGCGCTGGAGCTCGTCCTGGAATTAAACACAAAACGTTGTCGGCTGAGGAAGGGTGGTCCACCTCCAAGGAGGCAGAGCGTGCTTTTGTCTTGTAACTAACGGACAAACGGAAAAAAAACTGTGCCGTTTAAAGGAGTTTACTCCAGTAGTTTAGCAGATTTCACAATATGCAATTCTGAAATGCAGGTACACGCTCAATGTAAACACAACACTTTTATCTGCGTCATCATTTCTGCCCATTTTTTACTCAGTGGTTGGCTATGTGTCAAGCGTAAAATAAAATGTTAAAAAATGTGAATATTTAGCTCACTTTCTGAGTGTTAAAAAGTTCCTACTAACATTTTATTATCTGGCTCACTGTTCTTGTGTTTTGCTCATTTTTAGTAAATGTTAAAAAATATATGTAAATATTAAATCCTACGTCTAAATGTGAAAATTAATTCTTAAATGTTGAAGTTTAAATTTGAGTATTTTGGAATGGAACATTCGTGGCGCTTGGCTCTTGTTATGACATCATCAGTAGTTAATGTTGTGGGGACCTAATGGAGTTACACACACATATTTTATTTAACGATTAAATTTAAAATGTATTAAAATGCAAGAGAAGTGAGCTAAATAACAATAAAAAGTTTGTGGAAAATTTTTGACATTCAGAAAGTGAACTAAATAATGAAAATGTGTTAATGACATTTTTAGACATTTCATTTTACATTTGGCACCACATAATTGGCAGCTTTTCATATCTATATATTTTTTTTTTAATTTTAGAAAGCACATATGAAAAACTGTAATTTTTTTACTTTATTTTTTTATGGGCTAGCCTACCATGTGGGCATGTTTGCAACGAGTAGCTTTAAATCAGGTTAGCAGCAACCATTATTCTGTCAATGTAAAACACACAATCTATGAAACGTACAGTAAATGTGTCGATTCTATAAAGAAATAAAAAAAATCATCAACAGTTCAAACTTACGTCGTCTTTACACTGGAACAAATATTCACTGCCGTCTGCAAGACTGTGAGAAGAAAAGTGGGAAAACAGCTGAATTCATTTGTTTTTATTTATGTTAGAAAGACATATTAGAACATGCTGTACTTCTGAAACTTTAATCTGTTCAGATTTTACCACACTTTGCTATGTCAGGCGTGACATTTGATAAGAGCCTCTATAGCTTCAAATGTCACTTAAATAACACATCTGAATGGAACATTTCCAGCTCATTCTTAATGTAGAAGTTCTTCAAGTTCTGAGAGATTTAGGCTGTCTCACACACACACACGTTTGTTTTTATATCCACGTGGGGACCGTGGATTGACTTCCATTTATTTTCTGGTCACTTTACAGTCTAACCCTGATAATTTATCCTAAAAATCTAACCTAAACTCAGTTCACACCTTGGTCCTAAAACAAACCCCCACATGAAAATAGCATAAGTACCAGAATGTGCATGGTGGGATTCGGTCCCCGCGAGGCTGCATTTTTCTGGAAATTGGTTCGCACAATCTATCAAAAACGTGCCCACACACACATACACACAAGCTTTCCTGGAAGTGGTTCATTTTGGAGTTTAATGTCTGCTTTGGGTGAATCTTCTGCCTCTTCCTGACATTTGTATTCAGAATTTGCTGATACTTAGCAGCTCATTCCGTCACATCAACCCTAAAGCAGAATATTTCCACCCCCGTATCCAACAGTGGGGGAAGGAGGTTTTTGTCAAACGGAGCTCTTCTTATTCTTCTGTAACTGTTCTCAAAGAGCTCAGCTTCACCTGTCCACAGTGATGAATCCAGCATGTGAGAATAGTTTGTGCAGCTCCTCTGTCAGCTCTACCTTCCTGCTGCTCTGTAGCTTTCTGTCGGTGTGCAGCTCTGACTGAAAAGCTTTCTTCATCTCTCAGTTCTTGTCTTGCCTATTTTATGATTTGACTGGTCTCCTGCACAGCTGAAATCACAAACCGGAACTGTTTTGACATTTTGATACCACCACCCCCCCTGCTGTGGAGGAAACATCTATCTTAATCTTTAAATCCTCAGCCTGAGAGGAGCCCGGAGTTGTTGAGAGAAAAGGATGAAGATTTGTTAAACCCCTGAGCTGTAATTAGCTGACACGTCTGATTGGTTTTTCAAATATTAGTGAAGAAAAAAAGCCAAATGTTCTATTCTTGTCATAATTATCACCTGCTACCTTTCTGCAATGAGTGATAATGTGTTTATTTACCTCTGCTGTTAGCAAAATATCTCATAAATCACTGAACAAATTTTCATGAAACTGAAAGGGGTCATTTGGTTGACATTTAAAACCATCAAAAAGGCCACCACAGCAAAAAACATGTTCATTGTCTATGATGTACTGTATATAAAATGTATAATGTCTATAGAATAAAAGAAAACAGCCTTTAAGTTTTATTATTAATACTTAACAAACATAAAATCTAGAGAGTTTTATATTTCTGTTTCAATATAAAATGCAGAAGTCAGAAGGTGGTTTAATTGGTCCAATATTCAGTTTAAACAGGCTGCCTGGTTTTGTCTAAAAGTAAAAGAAAAGAAAATCTAATTTTCTGCACTAAAGCTTATCTGTTGTAAGGGATCAATAAGGGGCTGTGACGTGGGGTGAAAATGTCAAATGTTTTCTGAACTGGAAGGTGAAGGACAGAGGCTGTAAGTTTCTGCTAGTTGGTGACAAAACCTAAAAACAGTGTTGTATAAAGTACCTCAAAATGATACTTCAGTAAAAGTACAAGTATCTTACTATAAATTTACTTTGGTAAAAGTTCAAGTCTCCTCTAAGAATATTACTTGAGTAAAAGTCTTAAAGTATTGAATATATTTTGTACTTAAGTATCAAAAGTAAATTTCTGAGATGAAATGTACTTAAGTATTAAAAGTAAAAGTATTGAGTAAAAATAAGTGGCTAAACTTCCCAAAATGACATTTATTGGGAGGTGATACCCTCAAAAAACGTGTTTCTAAAGGTCAAAATGGCTATACTGTAATATAAAAATAATAATGTTAAAAATTTTGGATGCACTGGTCTACCTGTTTCAGACATAAGTATTAATATATACTTCTTATACCTTTATACAATTAAATTCACTCTATCCCGGAGGATTATATTATTTTAACAACAAGCTGATAATAAAATAGGAGTAACGACTTTCTACTTCTTACCTTTTTAAAAAATGTAAGAAGTAGAAAGTACAGATAACTGTGTAAAAATATAAGAAGTAGAAGTAAAAATTAGGCTGAAAAATAATTACTCAAGTAAAGTACAGATACCCAAATATTCTACTTAAGTAAAGAAAAGAAGTATTTGTACTTAGTTACTTTACAACTCTGGCCAAAGAAGTAGACAAAGATGTCAAATGGTAATAATTTTAATTTGCCTTTTGAATGTAAAAGATGTCTAACCGTATTTGGCAAGATAAGACTTCAAGTAAAGCTTTTGTTAAAAACCTGGTGTAAAATCAAATGTGAGAAAACAAAAAGTTTCTTACTGAAGCTTGGCAACGTGTTTCTTCTTCTTGTAGTTGGTGAGGACCTCCCAGCTGGCATTTCCTAGAGACAGGGGGTCCTCACCGTGATACGTCACGCCATGACCAAAACCTTTAGCATCCTTATAGACTGAGAGCTGACCGGGCTTCAGCACACAGTACAAGTTGTTCCATGACCTGAAAGAGGAAAGAAAAAGAGAATACAGTATATCTGTTGTATTTCTGACAAAACACATCGTCATTGTCATTAAAATAATAAAATAACAATTTCTCTTTTTATTCATCAGAAGTTCTCTGTATAACAGCATGAGGGAAATCTCTGCACAGCCTGCATCTTTGGGTCTTATCTGGTGTGTTAGACCCCGGCCTCTATTACTCTTGTTCTGCCATTAGTGTCTCTGTTCTGTCCTTCAATCCAGCCTTCTCTACCTACAGGTAGGATTGATGGGATTTGTTAATATCAGTCACTTCATCAACCTGTCATAGATAGATGCTTTGCAGGATGGTTCCTAATGTTCTACATGAAACACTCACAGAAAGGGGCAATTCCATCCAGCTACTGGACAAACTCTTGAATAGACACATGGGCCGATACCTGACTGGAGGGAAATTGAAGCAACACTAGAGGAGCCAAGCATCCGCTACTGCTTAAGACCAGAAACACAAACCTCTGCACGGCTACAGGAAAGCCTATGACTTGATGGCACACACACACGGACACAAGAGTGCTTGAAACATCAACAGGATAATAAAAGCCTCCACACACCCAATTTAAATCCGTCGAGTGGTTTTTCCATGTTCGTTTTCTCACACACCTTTCATAGACCCTGAGACACAACACGCCGAGCTCCTGGGAAACACACGTCACTGCACAGGTTTCTTCCCACTGGAGTCCAGAAACAACTACAGCTTTCAGGTACAACCAGTAGTTGAAGCAAAATGCATTGTCGTCCACAAACTTTTGACTAATCACAGTCATTTCTTATGTAGAGGGGGTGTGAAAAGTTCACCCAGCAGGTTGTGACAAGAAGGGCTGGAAGACTAGAAGCTGTGAACAAAATGATGCAATTTTCATCAAACAAATGCAACAATGAGAGACGATTGTAATTCAGATGGACTATGTGGAGGCCTTTAGAGACTTCATCAAGAACTCAATGAGAAAGTGGAAAACAACTCTAGGAGTCAGCATCAAATTAACCAATGGTGCTCTGTGCCCACTGCCCTGCATGGGCCTGAACCCCCTCAGACAAGTCACTGTAACGAGGGGATGCTGTTTGTGAAAGGTTTAACCCAAATGTCATTCCCATAAAAGCATTTGGAGGAGCAGAGTAGGATGTGTCTCCGTTTGATGTTTACACTACTTTACAGTGGTCTTGTTCTGCCCCCCACCTGTTTGAAGCCTTCTTTCCAGAGCCCTCCACATCATGTTTGCGGCACAGCATGCCCTCCTGCAGCACGGCCTGGGATCTTAAGGGCTCTACGGGCATGGTGGCTGCCCTCTCTGGTTCTTTTGGCATCACTACAGAGACAGAAGGGTCCAGCTCCAGAGATCCACTTTCTCTCATTTCTGACTCAATGGGCACCGTGGATTCACCAGCAGTCCCCTCCAGCTGACCCGAGCTTGGCTCCACTGCACCAGACTGGAGCAAAACAAACAAACAAACAAAAAAGTAAAAAAGGAGAAAGAAGTAGAAGTAAATACATCAAACTCATTGACAGCTAAATCTCTGCCTCCAAAGAAAAATGGAAAAAAAATGTTCAGTAGGATAGATGTGATCTTATTTGGTGAAAAGTTTTGTCTCTACTCCAAGAGACTTCTTCAGTCGTTCAAGTGGAAACATTAGATTTATGGAACATTATGTATGGCACCTTATATATATATATATATAATTGTTGTTAAATAACACTTTATATGTGTGAGCCAATATTATTAGATTTTGAGCTAATGTCAAAGCAAAAAATCAAAAACTGAGCTGTTCCTCCTATGAAGCAGCTCCGTTTTCCTCCATCATTTTCAGTGTCAAGCGGAGTCCTTTCTTCATTCTCCAATCAATCAACACACTTGGTTTAATTTAAAAGGGCTGATCAAATATTGTCCAAAAAGAATAGAACTTGCAGTCTAGCACTGAAGGATGTAGTAAGCATTATCATTTACCCAGAATGCTCTGCGGTGTAAATAACATGGCGATGTGACAATATTTTTTTTTATTTATAAAAATTAGGTAGCCTACAGTATTTTTACAGTCTTGTTTCTATAGTTTAAAGTAATTGTTTATCCAATATGATACAACTAATTGGAGTTCCTTTTAACAAGCAAAGATATTTATTTTAGAGAGAAAGAAATTTTAAAAAAGCACAAGAGAGTGTTTAAAAAGTTGAATCCACTGAATCAGGCCTGGAAACAATATCAAATAAAGAGAACAGGAAGTGAGTTACTGACCAGTGTTTGTTCTTCAATAGTGTAAAGTTGTGAGGATTCTTCTACAAAGCCAGTGTCTTCTCTCCTAAAGAAAAGAGAGCAGTAAGAGGGACTTATTAAAGAGCAAAGCAAATAAAGCATTAGAGCATCTTTTTATGCTTCTTTCTCTATTCAGCTCCACACTTAAATGTTGTGTCACAAACATATACAGTAACTTCATTAAGTCTATTAAAGCTGTCAGGTGTAGAGAGATTAGATATGTTACACAACTAGTACAACAGTTTTTATCTTCATGGAATTAAAACTTAAAGTCTAAGTGTGTATTCACATGCAGGACACAACAAACCTGCTCTCCTTATCTGAGCGTTGTTGTTCATCTTTCATAAACTGCTCCATCTCCTGCTGCTGCTCCCTTAAGGCCAGCAGCTCCAGCTGCAACACAGAAGTGAACTGAGCTCAGCAGCCTTCAGTCAGCCTTTACTGCCGACAACTTTGTTTACAAAGCAACTCTTAAAGCAAGAAAATCTACACAGCTCCACAAATCACATGACCTGTTTATCTGTGTGTTTTTTTTATCATACCGTGGTGAGGCGCTCCAGCGCAGAGAAACGTTCCTCCCAGGTGGCGGTGGATTTCTCAAAGGCCTCGTGCCTCTTGAGGAGCTTCTCGACCTCGTCCACAGTGTGACCCAGGTCTTTGCTGGCCACGTACGGTTCCTGAGCAACGAGCCAGGCCTCGGCCACTGAAGCGTCTCGTGCAAACTGACACACCTCCAGCACTGGGTACCATAAAAGGAGCTCGTAAGAATTTATTAAAAGCATCTTAAAACAAATAAAAATGGCAACCAAGCTGAGGATCATCTCCAAACCATACTCACCGTCACTGTAGTTTTAAAGTCTGCTTCTGAATCACTATCCAGTAAACAGTAAGATAATAAGATTTTTATTCAAAATGTAGACCTGCAACTGGATTACCCCCCCATCTTGATAAAATGTCTGACATGCTTCACTTAAAGAGAAGATAAATAAAACTCCTCTTACATCCCTGTCTTTTGTGTGTGTGAAGGCAACAGTGCAGCAGATTGTTGATCTTTTTCCCTCAGTGACGTGAATTCTACCAGCTCTCAAATCAGTGAAATCTGAGAGGAAATCCACGCTGCAAACACTGCTGGTCTTTGAGAATCAAAAGCTTCTCTGCCTGGCAGTCATCTACATTAATATGTGAGGGTTAGCCTCTAAATGCATACATATTACCTCATTTAAATGTGGTTAAACTGCATGAGCAGAGAGACTGTGTCATGTCAGAGCTACAAAGCTTTGTGAAGTGCACTTTTGCATAAGTTTGAAACTGCTGCCGCAGAACACAGGCAAAACGTTAGTGTTTGTCTGCTAACAGATTTAACAAAATCTTACAATATTTAATGAGAGTGAACAAAACGTTATTTTTAGGGTTTTAACAAAATGGCTAAAACTTTCATGTTTTTATCATAAGTCGAAAAAATAAGTCGAAAAATAAAAATAAAGCCTTTATTTTAGGGTATTTATTTTAAAAACTATATTTTTTAACTAAATTTAGAACATTGTTTTGTAATCCTGTCGAAAAAAACCCAAACGCCTCTGTTTTTTATGTTTAGTAGTTTTCACCAATAAATGATTCAACATTTAGCATTTTGTTAAGAAAAATAAACTAAACTAAACAAAACTGCACACACACTACATGATTTACTTTTAGACTGTAGTGTGTACTGCATGTGTAGTTCTACTCACAAAGTCGGAGCCAGTCCCATCTGTCATCCCACTTGAACATCATTTCTTTCCTTTTCTCAATCAGCTGAACCAACTTCTCTTTGATCTGAAACAAGCAGTTTATACAGTCACAGTTCCATATCAGCAATATTAAACAACTCAGCCAAGGACAGCCTATTATACTCTAAGAATTATTATTGTGATGTAATTAACCAACTGGCACATTCAAGCTGGGGGTCAATTGCTTATTTATATTCTTTTGGTTTTCCTATTTCTAATTAGTGTTTTCTCTTTTATCTCCCTGATGAATGTATGAAAAGAGGAAATTTTTCTTTTGGGGTAACTCAGTTGGTTCCATTATGCCAGACAAGAACAATTACTCTCAGAAAAGTAATTAAATCTGTTGAAAACAGCAATTTAGAGCCTAGTTTGGTATAAAAAGCAGCCTTCTGCTCAGATCGTACCTCAGCAGAGTCTCGATGTTTGCGGGCCAACATGGACTTGCCGAGGTCTATGCAGTCTGTGAACTTTGCTCCCCGGGTTTCGATCTCTGAACAAATCCCCTGGTGGTACTTCTGAAGCAGCTCCACGGACGACACATCCCTAAAGAAACAGAAGACTGGGTGTAAAATCTAGCTCTGTCAGTAAGAAATGAGCTCATACAGAAACATCTGATCAATAACTTTTTTCACATCCAGCACAAAATATTTCAATTAAATCCTTTTTTTTTTTTCGTTTTTTTTTTATTAAACACGAAAATAAAAAAATACAACCTAAAATACTGTGTAATTTTTTTTCTTCAACAAATCAAAGCTTTTTTCAGAAAATTGCTCTTCAGAAAACACACAAACTTAAAATGATATTCTGTATCAAGCTTACTCAGTGTGATAAATTTTGTACCTGACGTTTAACTAAAGGAAATCAATATGAAACAACAGCTAACAAATACTCTGAAAATACAAAACAAACTGTAAAATTTGGGTTTCTGAAATAACACAGGATGTAAGAAAGAAAATTTTTTTTTTACTGACTGTAGATGAAGCTATTCTTCTTTAACATTAAAAATGAACGAACATATATATAAAAAATTATACATGCACACACACGTATATAAACATAAATAAATATGTGAAAGTGAAATGCTTTTTAAAGTGAAAAGCAAACAAGTGTGTTTAGTTTGAGCTGTGATGCTGCAGTGATGAAACTTGCTAAGCTGGAGGCGCTGAAAGGACAGATATGGACCAATTAAGTTGCAGTGCTTCATCAGAGTTTGGATGCACAACTGTCAGCACTTACATGACCACATACAACAGTATGATGAGTGAATTAACCCTCCTGTTATGTTCGTTTCTGAGGAACAGCAATAATGTTCCTGGGTCAATTTGACCCGGGGCATGTTTAATCATG
>JAUBOC010000002.1:2179970-2190374 GCA_032275365.1 Anablepsoides cearensis
AAAAGCTAAGAAACAGCTACTTCATATAACGTAAGGTGCCACTGCTGACGTAGCAACGTAATTCATTCTATTAAAATCAAAATAAATTAGTTTAATTCAGACTTGTCCATGTAAACAACGAACTGTCTGCACAGAAATGACAACAACATTTACCTGGCCACGACCTAATTATTGCGTACGCACACATTAATTATCACGTGGCCACGCGAAAATTATCACGTGGCCACGCGAAAATTATCACGTGGCCACTCCAAAATTATCTCGTGGGAACGCAAAAATTATCACGTGGCCACGCAAAAATTATCACGTGGCCACGCGAAAATTATCACGTGGCCACTCCAAAATTATCTCGTGGGAACGCAAAAATTATCACGTGCGCACGCGTTAATATCTCGTGGCCACGTGAAAAAAAAATTTTTTTTCCATGTCACCGGACGGGCTCCGTACTAATCATTTCAATTGCAGCCTGAATTTTTTTTAAATATGAAGAGACCTATCCAAATAACCAAATACATGAAGCCCTAGGTTGCAGGCAGGAAAAACTGCATAGTTTAGATTTTATTTATAGGCTGTCTAATTTTAGCTTTTAACCAGAATATTGCTTGTTTTAGCAGTTAGTTACAGTTTATGCAACATTAGCTTTTAGTAGTATTTTGGTCATTTTAGCTTTATCTATTTTAGCTTTTAGCTTCAGTTGTGGTAAATCTAGCTTTCAGATACAATTTTGTCCTATTTTAGTATTTGGCTACCATTTAAATTTTCCTTGTTTATTTGTTTTCAGTTTAACAATTCATATAAGTTATTCTTTAATAGGTTTCAGCAGAATTATTCAGCATTCACACTGCAGTTCTACAGACAATGTCATTTTCTCCAGTTTTTCTTTGTTTTTTTCAGGCCTCCTCCACACAGTTTGTTTCAATACTTACCTGTTTCTCACCACTCCCTCTCTCCTTCCACACAACACTCTACAGACACCGGACAAGAATTGCACATCTCCCACTGTGATTTTCTACATCAACAATCCATCTGCATGTATCTTAAAAGGAATGAGTCTCTGTATGATGTGCTGTAAATGAGTGGATATTTGATGAATTCCGTGTGTACTTCAAAGGCATGCTGGGTGAATATTTCTGAGTTTACAAGCTGTAAATAAGCAGTGGGTGTCATTCAGAACCTCTCACATCTCCTCCCATTCCCTCCTCCCCGCTCTCTGACAGGAAACACTGATTGTATTACAGAAACATCAGTGCGGCAGCACTCCTCTAACACAATATCATCAACCAACACTCAGACAGCCGCCTTCATCATTTAAACACACAGAAAGAAAGACAGACGGAAAGAAAGAGGCAGCAAGACCAGCAGAGAGAGCTCTACCTGATGGAACCAGAAGGAAACCATTCCAGTGAAAATTAGCTCTCATAGATACGAATCTTTCTTTCATAAAAAGCAAGTTTTGCAACTAATATTTGAAAAAAGACTTGACTTTGGACCTCTTTATGCTGGTAGTTTTCTCGATGGCTGCAGATTTTAATTTTAAAAAGGTTCACATGAAATAACCCAAGCACACCCCAGATATATTATGAATGCTAACAGTTAAAGTTCACAAACATTTCAGGATCAACTCATCACATTTTGTATCTGAAACAAATACTATTACATGATCCCATGCTAACTCAGCCATGCCTGAATAAAAAAAATAACAATTTATTGAATGTAACTATAATTTAACTGGTATTACTATTTTACAGACAAATCAAAGCCTTGAATTTGATGGTTGTTGAACTAAATTGGCTTTATTTAAAAGAGCAGTTTTTTCTTTTTTTTTTATCACCACCTAACGCAAAAGAGTAATGCTTTTTGCTCATGTCAGTGCATATTTGCATGTGTTTGTCTCTCATGTTAGGTCAACTAACTTTATGTGTCTTTATCTCACATCTACATGAAAAAATGATACAGAATTTTAAATCTCACTATTGCCAACCAACAAACCGTAGTTTTAAGTTAAGATCATCTTGTCATCTTGTGTTAAAGAGGAACAAATTTACAGTTTTTGACATGAAAAAAAATGAAAAAAACATTATCCATAATCTCAAGTTCAACTAGTTGTGGTAGCCATTTTGAATTGTGGTGACTCTAAGATGTAATCAATTAGACATTCATCCAATGATTACTTTCTGATAGTTTTATTAAAATCCATCCAGTATATTTTGAAATATGTGATATTTTGCTAACAGATAAACAGGGTAGACTACAATGGTTAAAAGTCAAGGTTTTAGGTGGATTTGATTTAGTTTATAAGGTATTCACTTGTAAAGGTCAACCCAATGATTACTTTCTGAAAGTTTCATTAAAATGTGCTCAGTGGGGTTTGAGATCATTTACAAACAAACACACTCAGATTTTTATCTGAACAAAGATTTAAGTTCCGAAATGAAAAATATTTTCATTATTATTCAGACCTGGAAAAGGCTTGAACCACATTTCCTACGTTTTAAGACTGTGGGAACTCTAACAGGTTCTGTTTTGATGTCAGAGTCAAAGTAAAGTCCCATCAGCAGCATAACAAAACCTTCTCCTCCACAGAGCTCCTCCCTCCCATGTGCCTGCAGATTACTAAACATGAAAATAGTACAACCCCCTCGCTGTCTTTCCACTGCAAAACCCCCCCAGAGCTATTTAAAAAAAAACACAAGCAGCCAGCCCACAGGTGGACAGCAGCACAGCAGCTTAGGCAGAAATGTGAGGGATTCATGCTATGAGAAGCAGACAGGCGGGGCAGCTGTCCAGATCAGTCAGACTGAAGACAATCTGGGAATGTGCAAGTGATTCCAGTTACTTAAAGAGGGTGTGGAGCCGTGTCAGGGCTCAGCTGCTTGGGAGTAAGTGTGTGTGATACCATGACAGAAGCCCCCCACGGCCCCGCCTAACTACAAAAAAAAAAAAAAAAACAAGTAGCGGAGCATAAATCTAGTTTCAAACACATGTAGTGGAGATGTGAATATAATGAAATTATTTGGTTTAGATTTTGGCTCCAAATTATTCAACCCATTCTCACTCCCAACTCGTCACATATTGATGCTTTTCCAAGGTTCCCTCTGCGTCCGGTTTTGAAGCATCGGGTACCCCCCTCGCATCAGTTATTGACAAGATGGGGCAGAATCTGTTGTCATAATTTCAGAAAGTGTAGAAAATGCACAAATCTAACCGTCCCAAAGCCTAAAATTACCTTTATTCGCTCTAGACATTCTGTCCCTGACCCTAATACCTAAAATTAACCATCAACCCTGATCCCTAATATTAACCACAGACCCCAACTCAAAGTCCCCTTTATTTTGCGTCAAAACCGGACGCTGAGGAAACCCAGAAATGCCTGGTGTGTCAATAAGCGACATGAAGGGGTTACCTGACGCATCACAATAAGACGCAGAGGGAACCTTGGAAAAGCGTCAATATGTGACGAGCTGGGAGTGAGAATGTGTTAAATTATTACAATTTATTTTAGTTTCCTAATGTTGGCATTTGTTTCCCCAATGTTATCCTTACTGTCTGTTTTGCTAATATTATCATATGTTTTGCTAATTTTAGCTAATGTTCTGATGTTCCCAGCTACAATACTTCTGCTTTTACCTACTATTTTGTCGTTTTTAGCCTCAAGCAACTGCTCTGATGGTTTAAGCTTTTTTCAGCTCAATTTAGCTTTGTTTTGCTTATTTTAGTCTTTTTTTATTTTTAGTGAAAATTCAACAGAAATAGATCACATAATATGCACTTTTGTGGCAATCCACTGTTTTTACCGTACAATACAATGTTTATAAACTCAATAAATAATTGCTTTCAATAATTTAGAATATTATGACGGAGTATTAGGGCCACACAACGAGATTTTTATTATTATTATGAGATTAAAGTCGTAATTTTATGAGAATAAAGTCATAATATTACAAGATTAAAGTTGTAATATTATGAGAAAAAAGTCATAATCGTGACATGTCTATTTCCTGTTCCACATTTCCTCATTTTCCTCACACCTGCTGTGTACACTCATGTTTCTGTGTTTATAGTAGTCTGTGATGACCGGAGTCACTGTTAGATTAATATGCTTTCATCCAAATAAGCTACATGACTAAATCTGTCAATGCATCCATTAATTACAATACAGCTTCAGTTTATAGTCGTTTGCACAATTTCCAAGTCCTGCGACTGATAAATTGATGCTAATGTGCTAAAAGAATAACTATGTATTTATAGTAATAATAAAGAACAACTTGACAAGTTGCTCAACATTCCTCATTTTATTGCAGTGATAACTGCTGCTTTTTCATGTAAAAGCTAGAATATTACGACTTTAATATCATAATATTACGACTTTATTTTTATACGACTTTAATGTCATAATATTATGACTTTATTCTCATAAATCAAAAAAAATGTAAAAAATCTCATTGTGTGGCCCTAATACTCCGTCGTAGAATACAGATAATTGTGATTATTTTTTTTTCTTTTCCCACATACGAGTAGACTCAGCTTATAGTGTGAGTTTATATATTTACACATTTTATTTAAACTCACTGAACCCTGCTGAAGTTCCACAAAAACGTGTGTTCAAAGACCTCCCCACCCAAGAACCTGCCCCCAGAGGACACGGCCTGTTTAATATGCAACATGTTACCTGCGAGGGCCTTGATGCGCGAGCGCTCAAACAGCCTGGCGGAGCTGTTGTCGATGTCCAGCTCATCTTCAGAGAGGTCAAAGCGGGTGTTGATGCGGCTGTACTGCTGCGTGATCTCCACGTTGTCAAAGTCTGTGGCGGAAGTCATGGCGGTGGCCAGCGTGCTGGTGGGCTGGAGGGGGGGACGGCAGCTGGCGTCCTCGGGTGTCCTGGATGAAGAGGGAGGTGAATGGATGTCAGGACAGATGATGAATACTGAAGATTATCTGAAACAGATAAGAGACAGGCGCCTAATTTAAACTGATTTAATGTCGTAAAAAAGGTTTTCTGTTTAAAATATTCCTGTGGAACAAAACCACCACAAAACATGTTTAACTGAGCCTTTGAAAACAATTCGGATCGGAGAATTTAATTTATTCAATGGGAATCTTTCTGTCTGCAGTTCGCTTTTATTTAAATTTCAAATTTCAGTTCATCACTTCAGTTGTGGAAAGGACGCACCGCTACCTGGGACCAGAATTTCATTTTAGACATTTTAAGCAGATTTCTTTAATCTAAATGTGTTTTCGCTCAGCATTCACATGAAGAGATGGTTACAGAGAGCCACCCTCTGAGCTCCATTTTGTGTCACTTTGCCCACAGCGTCTGCGTGTTCTTTACATGGAATGGCGGGTTGAAGGGGAGCCGCTCAGATAGCTCTATCTGTATGCTGCATAGCTCTCTTATCAGGTTGCACAAGGGGGGGAGGGCAACCCCTCTGTGGTGCAGAACTTCATAAAACCGCCTTATTTTAAATGATGTGGGACATCATTTGAAATGCAAGGAGGAGTCAATAAAAACAATCTTCAATTAAATGAGGGGAGGGAGTTTGACACAAACTGTAGAGGTGGGCATACATGACCGTTTGCACTGATGTAACGCTCTGAGTGACCAACACTGACCTAAAGGGCTAGCATTCCTTAAAGGAACGTATATGACCTGCAGGGCTTTAGACTGGGATATTTTTATCTAGTCCTTTTTAGTCAAGCTTTAAAAACAATATTATAAAGATCTTATGTGACAGAGCTCACAGTGACAAATTTCAATATCTGTAATTTTTTATGCAATATAATCATTCTTACTTTTGCTGATGTTGACTAACTATGGCAGCCATCTTTGTAGGGTCTTGGGAAATAGGTCTGCCTGGTCAGTCTGAAAATCAGCCGCTGCTGTGAGCTCTACCTAATGTCCAGTTAAAACAAGTGTGTATTGGTTCAAGGGTATCTTTCAATGTTTTTTAATAAGACTGGATGTTGAAGCTGTATTGTGCCCTTATAACACCCAACAGTGACAGATATTTAAAAAGTCATTATTGGCAGGTCAGATGTTTTAAAGATCTGTGATTGGCCAGAAAATAGTAATTGATGCAGCCCTATTCAGAACGTAATCACACAACTTACTAACTTCTCAAGCTGAAAACAAATCTGTCCAATTTTAGCTCAATATCTGTAAAATCAAATGAGTTATAAACATTTTTGTGTTTATTATCAATCAGCTGTGAGAACCATCATAAACTTGTACAGTCAGTGCTGATTGCCTCGAAGCTTCATGAGATATTTTGCTAACAATCAAACAGCAGTGATTTAAACAATGATTTAAAGAAATATCTCATGTAACCTGTAAGAACTCAAAGAGTTGATCTATTATCAGTGAACTATGTGTTTAGAACAGGGAAGCGTGGTGAAACAATGACCTGCAGGCTACAGATGATGTAGACCAGAAGTGTCCTCGAGTGCCACTTCCCTGAATGTTTAACTTGTTTCTCTGCTCCAACACAGCTGATTCAGTGGTTAAATTACCTCTTCAAGTTCTGCAGAAGCCCTGTTTAACCATTCATTCAAATAATGTGTGTTGGAGCAGAGAAACAAATAAAACATGCAGGACAGCAGCCCTTGAGGACCAGGATTGGACATCCCCGATGTAGAGTGTCATCTCTTTAAATTATAAGTGTGATATTTTAAATAATATTTAGGGTTAAAAGAAAACTAGATGAAAAAAATGTCATAAAATGTGCAATATTAACTACAATTTGTATTTTTTTATTTAACCAAGTTCATTATTTTATTCTAATTTTATTGTGAGAAGGACCACAAACTGTTTCTGACTGTTACCAAAAATCAGGACTTTGGGTTCAATCAAATTTTCAAGTGTTCCTCCAAACAATGAATCAGTTTTAGTGGCTGTCAGCGTTACATGGTTTGTGTTTCCACCACACAACCATACAAAAGCTTGTTTTTGAACTCTCAAGTAGGGTTCAAAATTGTGAGATAATGAAAATTTCACTTTAAGATTCCACCACCAGGCCACACGACACCTTTTCAGCAACTGTTTTAGGGAAAAATAGTGACTAATTACATTTTGTCCCTGAGAACATGTGCCTTTCAATTACAAGTTAAAAAATAAACAGACCCAACAAATCAGAGGCATTAAAAAACTTTTTAGTAACGTAAATGTTTGTGACATTTTTTGTGTTTTCATCTCCAACTATTTAAAACTACTTTTCCAACAAAACTAGTAAATGCTTGTCCTTTTACTAAAACATATAACGTGCACGTCATTGTTTATTACTGTAAAAAAATTATACATTTTAAATCAAGCTGTGGCTTAATTTACACCTTCAAAAATCATCCCCACCAGATAACAAAATCATGTACACACTTTTTACCCAATATGTTATGACAGAGGAAAAATGCGCACCTATTCAGAAATAATTAGTTTCTTATTGAGCTGCAGTTACATTAGTATGAAATAAAAGTATTAACACTAAGTTATGACTTTGATTATTGAAGCTAAAAACTTGTGCAGAACTTTATTTTGTAGATTTGTACTTTCTGAAGGCTATAAAGTAAAAAAAAGCAACATGTTTCAAAGAAATGTACAAAAAAGGAGATTAATAAGAACAAACATCCAAAAGTAACCACAAGAAATCATGTAGGAGTTTTTTTTTCCTTTGTTGAAGTAAAAAATTGAGCAGAGAGGTTTGGTGTGTTCAGAAAAGAGGCCCTCGATCGTCTTTAATGGTGCTGTTGGACAGGTCTGATCCTGCTGTTGCTCAGTATCAGTGCTCTGCAGAGGGTTGTTATCAGCGAGGGGACGCTCCACCCACCACTGGGGGGATCCCCTTATCATCTCACACAGGAATATGACACAAACCCTCTTTACACGTCGCTCAGACTCACATCCACAACCTGTCAGCTGCACACAAACCACTCTAATCTTGTCTGAGCTCTGACGCCGGATGGTTGGTAAACACCGCAGCAACAGCAAATCAAGTGTTTGGGCTAAAAAAAACACGGGGATTCCTTGAACAGCTACTTTTAGGTCTATAGAGAGAGTTCAGTGAGAGAAAGAGTTAACTGACAAGAAGGTGAGATTCAGTGTCCTTGAACAAGGAGACCCAGCCGGGACTTCCTGTCAGCTGGAGTCCAGAAAACATGAAAACTTCTAAACAAGATGCTGAGTGATAGAAGGTGTCTACAGCATCTGGACACTTTTGTGTCTTTCAGAAGCTAACTGAGACTTTAATTAGCAGCTGTAACATAATTGTGTGAATGATGCAGCAGAACTCACACTATTGATTTGTGCTATTTTAGCCAATAATATTTATAAAAAAAAATACATTCAGCTCCTTCAGGAGGTGGATGCTACGAGTTCTGGTTTTGTTAAATTTTATATTTTAAAAATATAACTTTATTTAGAAATGTTTCACACAAAAACCTTGTTTTCTTATAAATCTGTTTCAGCATACTTGCTTTATTTTAGGATTTAGCTGACATTTTGATGTTTTTAGCTTTCAGATATAGGTTTTTGCTACTTTTGATTTCTAACTAGCAATTTGCTTCTTTAAGACTTTAGCTAATGTTCTGCCTCTTTTATCTCCAACAGCTCAGTTTCAGCTTCTTCAGCAAATTTCAAGTATCCCAGTCAGTATTTACGTTTTGCATTTTCACAGGAAAAAAATCTCATGTTAACTTTAAAAATTGTTTTGTCTATGGATTGATCAAGTGGGCATCTTGAGAACTAATTGGCAAACTAAGCCATTTATTGCTTTTGTACATATTTTATGATATTAACCTGAAGTGCATCAGATCCATACATATTTACTTTCTCATTATATAGAACAGGACAATTATTAACAGCACTAAAAGCAGAAAGAGAGACACTTTAACCAAAAGGTCTAATTGGTAAATAAATCTATGCGTGATTGTTTAACCTTTATAAATAATTACTTTCCCATTAATTTCTTTGTGTTGAATACCATTAACACTAAATTAAAAAAGGGGTGTTCATATCTGTTGAAGTGAGGTTTGTTTAATTTCTCACTTGTTTTAGTTCTTGAAAATTCCCCACTTTGGAGAAATGGAGTTTAATTCTGACTAGACTAATGAGCTAATGACTTGTCCAATCGAAGTCAGGAAAAAAGTAAAACATGCAGGATAGTGGCCCTCGATGATCCGGTTTGGACACCCAGACATAAACCATTTAGCTGTTTTTTAGCTCAACATTCTGGTCAGAACTAAGCCTAACTCTAAAATATTCTATTTTATTTTGCCAAAAGCTGAGAATCCAGATTAAAAAGTTTCACTCATAAACTGTTAGAATAAATGCTTCTACAAAGAAAAGTGAAAATTAATATCTCCAAATTATGGAGCTTTGCTGTGATTTACCTTGTGATATACAGCAGTGCAATGTCCTTAAATACTCCTTTAATCACTATAATAATGTTTAAACTAAGACTATTATGTAATGCAGGATTGAAGTGATTCACAGACCTTTGATCTCTGACCTTTACTCCTCTCACATAGAAACAAACAAACCTTACAGCTGTCCTCTCACACAGTTCAACATCTGTCCAGCAAGGAAAATGAAGATGCAGAAAGCTAACGGCTGTGAGTGTAAACAGGTAATGCAGCTCATGTGTGAAAAAGCACAGATCAGTCACATCATCACACATAAATACAGTTTGAAGGCAACCAGAGCAAAAAATGAATAAGAACTACTCACAAAAAAACAATTCAATTTAAGGCTGGGAGGGTGTGAGAGCTCTGATGCATTAGAAGCATCTTAGAAAAGATAAACTACCAGTAAATTTGATGCAGATGCTAATAAAAATGGCTTTTAAATTTAGACTCAACATTTAAAATATAGTTTTTTGTTTTTGTAAGATGAAAACTCAGAATAAACAGGGCACTCACTAAAAATCAATGTTTCTAAAACTCTGGATAATTTCTCAACAGTAACAGTGATAAAATGTCAGCTGGAATTTTCACAGACGCCAAGAATTGCCCAACTTTGGAGTGTGTGTGTGTGTTTTTTTTTTTTTTTACTCTTACTCTTATTACATGGGTTCTCTTTTTATGGACACAGTTATTTTTAAAAACATTTAAATAATAAATGATTTTCATGATTAAGTCTGACTGCATTAAAACCTTTGTGATGTTTGACTACATCTATTTCTGTTCTCTTTATAAATAACTCTGGTGTGGAAATATCAAACAGAACCTTTGCTCCACCTGAGCTCTGGAAAGGTTTTTTTTTTTTCTTTCAGGATGTTTAAACCGAGCAACACATCACACATTAGACGGCTCAGACGGAGAAAGCACGTTATTCGGTTTAGATCAGGCATGTCCAAAGTGTGGCCCGGGGGCCATTTGTGGCCCCTGAACTGATTTTGTGTGGCCCCTGACTTCAGTTCA
>JAUBOC010000002.1:2259836-2274352 GCA_032275365.1 Anablepsoides cearensis
CATATTGGATCAAGAAATAAAACGGACAGAAATAATAAAAGGGGCCTGAAATAGTAAAACAGCCTGAAATAAAAAAAAGGAGTTCAAAATAAAAGTCCATGAAAAATGTAAAATAGCATTACAAAATAAAAGTGTCACAAAATAAAACTACAGTAATAAATAAATAAATAAATAAATAAATAAATAAATAAATAAATAAATAAATGCTAAAAATGTATTATAACATATACATTTTGTTTTATTTAATGCGGACATTTATTCATTTGATGGAATATTTATTTATTTATTTATTGTATTTTGAATAAAACAGCTTTCCATACTTTGGAACTCTGCTTCAATTTGAGTCAAAAGTAGAGACTTCAAACCTAACCTGTGTTGATAGGCCAAGTAAAACCGGAATTATGATAAGTAGTAACTTTTTTTTCTTAAAATGACAGTCCATGGGACAATTCACCAACAGTTTTCTCCTTCTCTTGAGACGAAGCAAATATGTTCCTCCTCTGATTTTTTTTGGTTTTCGCAGCTTAAGGGTGGCTTGTTTCACCTGCATGGAGAGCTCCTTTGACCACAGCAAAATCTTCTAAATGCAAGCACCACACCCCAAATCAACTCCAGGTCTTTTATCTGTTTAATTGAGAATAACATAACGAAGGGATTGCCACACCTGCCCACGAATTAGTCTTTGAGTCAATCGTCCAGTTACTTTTGGTCCCTTTAAAAGCTTGACAAAAGACACAAGGTTTTCCTCGCTTTGTCACATAACTGTTAGATTTTCTTTTGAACTTGGCTCGAGTGTGAAACACGAAGTGACATCAAAGGGGAACTCTTAAGAAAACTTCCTGATCTTTGTTTATTGAAGTATTACTTGAACTCTCTTCTTTATCCCTCTATGATAGTGAATCACAATTATTAAAAGAAAACATCAAACTCTTTGCTGCTGTCTGTGTCGTTAGCCAATGTAGCAATGCTGTGTTTACATACAGACTCTCGTCACTTCCTGTTACTTCACATGCGCGTATCTCAACAACTGTTCATCTCAGCAGCATGACACTTTTAGCAACTTGTTAAAAATGTTATCTTTCCAAAAATGCATTTATTTTACAAAAATTTGATGCCACAGGCACTACTGTCTGCAAACACTACTACTGTCATTACCACCACCTTGTGGACACTTACCAGAAATGCACGTACTGTACAGTTCCACCAGAAGCTCCAGTTCTGACAAGGACGTGACTTTGGATAGTTCAGGAGAAGTGGTTTGCATGTCCGGTGTAACTTTAGACCCTGTTTTGATCCCTGTCTTGGTGGGGGTGCAGGGGTCCAGAGACGACGGCAGAGGGGACGTGACCAGCTGGGCTCGCTTTGTCCTACAAAGGAGAGATTTCAGACTTTAAAACAGGAAAGACTCACATAGATGGTGCAACAACTTCCCATGCTGTAAGATGTGCAAAGAGCAGTAAAAAAAGGCGTCTGTCAAACTGAGCATACAAATATGATTTGTAACATCATTAAGTATTTGTGGTTTGAGCCTCAATGGCAAGAATAAATGAGCATGTACGCTTCTTACTTCTCTCTTTTAAGTAATTCCCTCTCTTCTTTCAGGCTGACTGGACTTCCCGCTGTCATCAGTCCATCCAGTGTCTCTGCTCCTGACGGAGGGCCCAGAGCTTTGTGGAATGGGGTGGATGTGAAACACGTCTTTGGTTTCGAGTGCGGCCGATCTGCACTGACCGGAGTTGGGTTTATTCTTCTTGATGGTTTGGACATCCTGGAAAGATAACAAAAATAAAAAGTGGTCAGGATTTTATTTTTAAAGATAAACAACTAAATCAGATTTTTTTTTAAAGAGAGGCGGGGAAGCAGGACTCACGCAGGGGAAGCAGGTGACCCAACAGGAGGAAATTCCTCCAAGTTGTTAAAGTTGAGCTGACCTAAATTTGGAGGGGAAACCTGCTCACTTCTCCTGCTATATCCTCCTCCCCCTCTAACTGATCTCTTTCCTGCAGTCTCCTCCGTGTTAGAGCCTCCACGCCCTCCTCCGTGTCTCAATTGTCCCCCCGCTGCTGGGCTGCCACCACTCTTCTTGCGCCCCTTGTGTGACTGGAAGCTGGGGCTGTGCTGCACATCAGGAGGAGACACCATATAGTCTCCAAGACAGATCTTCTGGCTGTGTCGGCGATCAGAGCCCGGCGGCCTGGAGGCAGGACTCCATGTTGTAGACAGAGAGGGGCTGCTGAAGGCACTCACGCCGCTCAGACCTGACTGACCAGCAGCATCAGACTCATTTCCAGGTGACAGAGACGAGGCGGGAGAAAACAGCTGCACACGACTGGAACTGCCCGCTGATCTGCACGCCATATTGTCTGAGAAACCACCCTGAGAGTGAGCCACGGGCCTGTGACGGCTGGGCGTCTTAGCTGGAGTGGCAGGCCCATGTGTGAGAGCTTGACTGCTCTGCTCCCTTAGAAAGTTTAAAAGAAAAGGGACAAATTCGTGTTTCTGAACTGTCACCTCAGGTTCACAGACACTCACCTTTGGAAGAAAAAGAAACAAATGTCAAAAAAGTAGATTATGGCAGATTGAGAAAATAAAAACTCTAAATGAACTAAAATATTATCTGTTACATCCACAGTAGACGCAAAGAAAATAAGTAACAATTCATGGGATAAGCATCTGAGCTACTAGCTGCTAAAATCCAAGCTAACATCAGCCAAGCTGCGCACACGTACAGTACCGTCTGTAAACAACATTATCAACAACAGCAATGAGTGCAAACAATACGACATAATTAGCTTTAAACTCAAACAAATGTCTTCGAAGCATAAAGGAAGTTGACAGCATCAACTACGACTGCAGCTAAATGCAATCCGCTAGCTTTGACAGCGAAAAGTTTTGTTTACAATCATTTGCAGTGTGTCATCTCATAAAACACAATACATGAGGGCCTGCCGGAAGAAAATGTTCCTCCTGTACTGTGTATAAATGTTGCAGACTCACCTCGACATTCTTCAGCCAGACTACGACCTTGTTTATGTCCACTTTCCGCGACAGAACAGATTCCAAAAGAGCCGCCATTCTTGACTGAAGATGCGCGGCTGGGAGAACCTGGGAGGCAGGGGGCGTGGTTAGCGTCTGCGCAGGCGCACTGAGAAAATGTCGTGTTTTTTTTTTTCAAATAACTTTATTAACAACACACCATCTAATGACGTGAGCTTTTATCAATAATGTGTTTAGTTAATGATGTCCTGCTCTGTATTATTCTATTTTGAGGAACGAGGACGATGAAAAAACAAAGAAATAACATTTACAAAAGGTGCAATTATAGTTTCAACATCACTTAGAGGAAATCTTTGTAACACAAGTACAACAATTGAGTAAGATTTTGTAATATCTATGTAATTCTCCTAGTTTATTTTGAAATACAAAACTAAAATCTTGATTTGATCTCAAACTTATGTTATAAATATTTTGTTTGTACGTTTGTCCCCCAGTTTTCAGCTTTTGCAAAGGTTGATAGCTTGAATTCTATTAAACAACAATAGTTACAAAAAATTTTTTTGTTGATATTAAAGTGACCATCATCATCAATAGTCCAAAATTCCCATCTTCTAGGTAAATCTAAATGTACCAAAAAGCCAGCTAAAAGCTATAAGTATCAAAAATCTGGCTAAATTAAAAAAAATATCTGAAAACACTAGATAAAATTAGCAAAACATTATATAAAAGCAAAAAGCAGCTAAAAGCTGAAAAGTAGCACAGAAAAACAGAACCATCTGCTGAAGATTTAAAAGGGAACTTTTGAAGGAATTTAAGACGTCTCAATATATTTCTGCAAAAAAATGTAATTAGTGAAATATTTAGAAAAGCATAAAAGTTACAACAAAACATCACAGCACTCACCTCCTGAATGAGCTGATATTTTCATATCTTAACGGCTAAAACAGCACAAAGTCTGCAGTTTGCAAAACACATACAGAAAAATAAGAAATCAGAAAACAAAGATGTTAATTCTGAATATAGCATTCACACAATAAGGGGTTCAAAGCTTCTTTCTTTTGTTCTTTTAAAGGATTTTATTTACATTTTTCGCACAGCTGGAGCAGAGCTGTATAAATAATGGATGCTGTTATATCTTTGTCTAATGCTCGGGATCATAAACAAGATTCTGTGTCGGCATGCGTTATGATTATTTTATTCATGACCGATTTATAAAAATAAAATACAAAATAACTTTGAAAGTAAAAGAAAAAAAACACTGTACAAGGCATTAATATGGTACAAATGAAAGAATAAACAGAACTAATTACAAATATATACAATGCAAAACTCGCACTTGTTACATTCTTTCCTTGAGACTGTACAGTTACATAAAAAAAAGAAACATAAAATACATTACAACACATTTAAAAGAAAAATTATATTAATCATTCCAAAACCTTTGAATTCAAATAATGGATGGGAAAATATCATAATAAATAATTTCAGTCGAGTATTTATAAGTCAGTAACAAGTAATTCAACATTATGACATGATAAATGGACATCAAAATTTTATTTTATATTACATTTTTTAAATAAAAGCAGCCAAAAAGTTGTTTTGTTTTTTTGGTCTGTTGGTATAAGAACCACAAATACTAAAAAGCTACAATAAATATGACACCTTTCTAACTGTGAGCCACTTTCAACAAAACTAATCTAACCTAATACTACAATTACACACCACTTCTTTACATTAAATGAGAAAAAAAATCCAGAAAATAAAATCTGATTATCTTGTAGAACCAGCAGCATCTCTTTCTCCCTGTCATTGAAATCACTTCTGCTAAGTGTCTGATTTACAATACAGTTTTTATTTAAATATATTTTTAAACATCAGGTATTGAAATTCGGCACAATTTGACCTTTTGAAGTTTAAAAGCTTTGGATATTTTGAAGTCTGCAGGAGTCTGAAGTGGTCACGGAGTATTGTAAAAGTTTCTCGTGTTCGTGAGCTCACAGTTTTAATGCACACAACAAACACCTGGAGTAATGCACTTTAATATTTATCAGTTTGTCATGACTGCAACAAGAAATGGTCCACAAGGGTTGTGTTCTGTTGAATAATCAGACTCAGAGGAACAGCAGAGCGGACCGTTGGTATGAGGTTGATTTACTGTCATAAATCAAGAGTTTTTTTTATGGGATATTCAGGCCATTTTGAATTAGGATTATGAGGGAAAGTTATGAAAAATTCACAACTTTTTTTGTAGATAGCTCTTTGAACAACTTGAGTTCAGAGAAAGACAGGAGCTAACAGCTAGTTTAAATGTGACTAACACCAAAGTGAAAGGCTTTGATCTAAATAAAAGGAAATACGTAATGGTTTGTGCAATTGCTGTTTCATAGAATAAAATTCTTCTGGGGTTATTTGGAAATGTAAAAAGAGGCAGAAGCTAGCTGTAGCACTTCTGACAGTGATCTAAAACAAATAACTGTAAATAATTCATTGAAATTAAACATATTTTAGAAAATTGCATATTTCAACCTAATCAACACTTGAAAAAATCTATATTTATAGATCTGTATTATTATTTTATAAATAATAATAATGTTCCATTCATTTTAAATGCTGCAGCCAGCCAGTAGGGGGCGCTCACTGAATGTGGATTCAAATCCCGGTGGTCCTGCCTAGAGTTAGAATATGGCTGTGTCTCAATTTATGGGCTAAAACCTCATGAGTGCACATTTATTGGCCACATACATCCCTGCCCCGCGCAGAGTGCTGTCCCAATTTGAAGGCTCCTTCTTATGCGGCCAAAGAATGTAGCCAACAAAATCTCAAAAATCAAGGATTCATCTGAGAATCCTTCCCGGCCGAGGATATCCCAGGATTCAATGAGCGGACAGCAAACCAAACAGAGAAACGAAGATGGCGGTTTTATTTTTTAGATTTTTACCAAGTCGGCGTAGTTTGGAAATTCATCACAGAACGAAGAATTGTTTTTAATTTAAGAATGTTTTTAAATGTAAGTTTAGCAACTTAGCTGATGAAATATGTGCTGTCATAAAAGGTTAAACAAAATGCAAAGACAAGTTGTTAATGGAGCTAAATCCAATTTTTTTTATTTATGTGTAATGTTTTCACAGTGAAGGTATTTCTCCAGTGAAAAGACGTGTAAATACACATCCCAAAGCATTTTAAGTCTAAAATAAAACCGATCACTATGGTAAGGAGGTAGTGCCTTGTCAAGTGAAGTTTAGACCGTCTCATTTTACAGCAGTTTCATGCAGCCTATCCGGACTGGGAAGGATGTGGGCCACTAACTAGCTGTTAGTTTGTCAGTCCTATTAAATGTAAACCCTGTTTCTTTTAATTTGGGTTGTTCAAAATGTTATCAACAACAGGTAAGATGTGAATTCTTCATAATGTTTCCATTGAACCTCATTTCAAAATGTCTGGATTATTGCTTCTTTTCACACTCTGATATTGTACCATTGTCAATCACAACAAAACAATTCTCTTTGCTGTTTCCTACATCCTTCTCTGTTTGAAGTCTATGCTTGCTCTCAAACCTCCTCTGTACATTAATAAAACAGACACTTTGGGACGTCTCCTGCTATCCTTTGGATTGGTGGGGAACAACACTAACCACGAGAACGACCGTATATGGCTGCGACAAACTCCTGATTTATGACGGTGAAATGTTTGTTTCACCGCCCCCATAGCTTTGTGCACAAAGACGAGATGTGAAGGCTCATCTTGGTGGACTGGTCGCCAGCACAGACAAGGCTCAGTCATCCCTCACTTTGCGCAGAGGGGCAGAGAAGAGAAATTAAGGCGGTGGACTGACTGAACGCTGCCTGCCTTCAGGATGAGTCATCAAAGCTGCTCCGCGAGGCTAAATCTGCACGAGTTGAACCGAACGGCACATTTTGTACCTACAAAGAAAATCTGTTCACACTCTACTGTTGTTTTTTTTTTTTACATCTCACGTCAGCAAAGTCTGTCAAAATATTTGGCAATGTTTTTTTTTTGTTTTGTTTTGTGTCTTTTAGCAGTGTTTTGTGCCCAGACTCTCGTTGGTTCACACAAAACAAATCCTCGCCACACACAAAAAAAAAAATTCTGTTACGCTAAATGTTTGAGCATCATACCAAGCCGATGTCCTGATAAAAGATTCCAGCAACACAATCATCCCAAGTCAGAGCAGGAGGTGCAAAGAGTCGCAAGAGTTAAAATAACCCATCCTATATGGAACATACAATTGTGTTTAGCTTGTTATTTAACGTATTATTAGCGTCAGCCGCCAAAGTTGATGACGTTTTTGCACGTGTCTTTGTATGTTTGTCTGATTTAGTTTTGGAGACACAGCTAAGCAAATATAGCAAAGACAAAAATAGCTCAATCAGTTTCACTGATATTAAGATACAATTTGATGTCTGTTGCTGAGTCTTTCGCAACTCGTACTCTGAGAGCTGAATGATCATGCAAGATCTGTCTTTAATACGTTACCATTAATTATTAGTTATTTCTGTAAGCATAAAATTTTATGAACCAGAGCAAGGACTTTATTTAATCTCTCAGAAAGTAGTCATTTGATGTGCAACTATATCTTATCAGTCAACCAACTTCAAGATGGTTTCCACAGATTATAAACAGCAAACACAAAAATGACTATAGCTCGGTCGATTTTATAGATACTGAGCTAAAAGATAGCGTGGTAGCTGATTAACAACACGTACTTAGAGCACTGATGGATCTCGCAGTATCACATGAGATCGTAAACAAAGTTTGACCAAAATGACCATAACTCTGTTTCCATCTTGGTCCAAACCTCCATAATGAAAAGCAGCAGGTGATATGCAGTCCTTCAAAGAATGCTAAGCTTTAAGTGTTTGTTTCTGTGCGTGCAGGGAGTAACATGAAAGAAGATGAAGTTAGTGTGCAGTGTTTTACAAGCGGAGGAACGGATTGTTGATGGAGAGGAGTTTCAATGTTGTTCAACTCCAATAACACACAAAAAAAACAAGAAATGATAGAAAAAATAATACAAATCTTTGACCTGAAATAAATATACGATGTCCTTTGTTTTCAGCTTAATGTGTTTGTTAAATAGTTTTTCCTTGTTTCAAATGATGACCTGGTAAGTACACAGGAGAATCAATACGTAGTGTTGTGCATATAACTACTGTTCCCTGAAGGAGAGAAATGAGGTTCAACACATGAAGTGTGGGATATCACACCTCACTGCACCCTTGATGACACCTCAACCACACCTTTGGGCAAATAACATGATGACAAGTGACAGGCCTTTACTATATACCTTTATCATCACATTGTTTCTCAGCTGTGCAGCATATAGACCTGGAACTGTAGTTTGAAGGTATAACCTTAGGGAGCTATGCTGTGTTCGGTTGCAGACTGACCTTGAAGCCATCAGGAGAAAAAGCTGGAAGCAAGGGAGATTCAGCTTCCCAACTCACTTTGAGGTTGTCAGCACAAGAAGCAAACATTATATGAAAAAAACATTGTATCTACCGACTCCAAAGGGTTTAAATGTTGCAATAAGGGTCAAGCACCCCAGTAAGATCCCACAGAGGAGTATTGGATTTGATCAGAGTAAAGAGCTGACATACAGGAGGCTGTCACTGTTAGCTTCCTGCAGTAGTGACGTGATGTAGACAGCTGGTGAGAGTATAAACCTGTACACAGCTGAGTGAGGCTGCAGTGAAATGAGTTTGAATGTGTGACAGTCTGTGGTCAGTCTGTGATCCGTATATATCGGTCAACAAATCGCCCAGGCTGACAGCATGTAGAAGCTGCTTTGATGTTAGCATTCTGGTTTTGTACATTCTAATGCCCTCTTTCTGGGATATTAAGAGTGTCAGCCAGAGTCCAGGGAGAGCACCACACAGCAGAACGCACAGAGGATGTAGTCTGCAGTGATTCTGACCTCGTTTAAGAGAGGTACTAGAGGGCTTCCCAACTGCACCTGAGCTACAGGCTTCACCAAACACATAGCCTGCTACATCTGCAGTGTGGTGATGGAGCACAGAGCACAAGTGGTAGTCACTTGGGCTATGCCAATTTTCTCCAACTGAGCAGAAGAAAATCCACAGTGCACATATGGAAGGGCCACTCACACCATGGCTGAGGGACAGGAGAAAATCTGCTATCAAGGACAACTCCATAGGTGGAATACCCACCAGCCTGGCTTTTTTGGCACCTTCTCAATCTAAATACCATAGCTGGGAACTGTGATGTAGGTAGACCAGGGGTGTCCAAACATTTAGTCACATGGGCCAAAATCATAAAGTCAGAAGGACTTGAGGGCCAAAAACAGTTTTCCTTTACCTGCTCAACAATAAACTAAGCATAGAATACTTCAATTAAACAAATAAAGTAGTCAGATTTATTGCTGGAAATGGATACGTAAATTATTCTAGATTAATTAATTTGAATTAAACTTACTCAAAGAAATTTTGCAATTTTCTAGGCTTGAATTGTGGAAAAAATAACCCCATTTAGTCAATTCTGATCAATAAAAATCCAGATTTAGGTCACTCCTTTTTTGAAACTGCTTGCTGTATTCACACAAATTCAATACATTAATTAAATCAGATTAAACTGCAGCAAACTCTTTTTAATAGAAGTCAGAGTCTGGTTATTTAAAGACAAATAATTAGTATTTTTGCCAATATTTGTTATTGTAAGATTTGTGATAAATTTGCCCTAATAATAAATAGAAAGTCTCCATCTACATCAAACACCTGTGCCGGGAGGACTAATGATGGTGTCAGTTCTTAGACAAAATCTATGAAAAAGGTCAGCTGGTTCTTGACCGTGGTCTGCAGGGAGATAGAAAGAGGACGCCCTCATCCAGTTTTTCAGCTACATGATGGTACAGAGAAAAAAAACATACCATCCTGGCTTCTTAGAGCCGCAGAGGTAGCAGCACCCTGACCCAGCAAAAATTCTTCATTGGCCTCCAACAAAGCAAGAACATCAAGGTTTATATCCAGCATGTCTTCATCTTCTTCATAGAGGTCCAGTTGAGTGTGAGACTGAGCAGTATTCTCTTCATTTTCACCTAATCCATCAACATAATCCATGTGGTCGGCCATATTGGAAGTGGGAACTCCAACCAAAAAAAACTGTCCACATTGTTCCCCAATCTGAGCGAGTAGTGGGTGAAACAGCAGCCTCTCCGGGTACTTTCTCCACTAACCTAACTCACCTCTTCAGGGCGGAGCAACAAAACCTTTGACAGTACGCACATGCTTCTGGCTTTGCCAACCACTCTGGACATGATCGATCCCAGAAAGATAGGACAATCCTCGTGCTGGTCACAGCAGGTGAAAACAACAAAGGTTCTGAGAAAGGACAGGGGCAAACAGTCATCTGGTTCGCCTGTTTTGCTGCCAGCTCAACACAAACCACAAAAGCCAAACATGTCAAGTTGTACGGATTGTCCATACATTACAGGAACACTCAAATAAAGAGATATGCAGAAAGGCAAGCTAATCGGCAGGCCGCAGTGACTAACTTTAGCAGTAGCAGCTAAGCTAATTTCAAGCAGCTTTGTGAGACAAAGAGCTAACCAGCAGCTATTTAGCCTGACTCAAGGAGGTGTTCTTAGCAAGATGAAAAGCAGAAGAAATGATGATTGATTACAGACAGATGGGCGGGGCTTATCTTTTGTCATCACATCATTTATGTAAAGGTGTGAGGTGTCTTTAGCCAGGACATGTGGAGCGTGATATCCTTCATGTGTTGTACCAAGTGAGTCGACTGAAAGGGAACAAAATGTTCTCTTTTTTTCTTTACTTTTTATTGTTTTACAGTAACTGCTACTCTGTTCTCAAATAAAACCTTGCTCAAATTATTTCTTGCTTGCAAAAAAAATAAATAAAAAAAAGCATATCTTGCTACCTTATTTACAATAATAGGGTTGTCTTATAGCTGCTGGCACGAGTCTGTTTTTGGCTCCTTTTTTTAAATCACAAACACACCAGAGTGAAACCTCAAGCTGCCCAAAGTGCCAAGGCACATACTGAGACAAACATCTGTGTCTGTTATGCCGCTCATCAGAAATGCACCTTGTGTGTTCCGTCAGTGCCTTTCCTGTATTCACTTCATTCAGCGAGGCGTCCAGAATCCCTCACAGCATCACAGTAGGCACAAAAAGGTGTGCGTCGTCACGCATTTGACATGATTGATTGTATAAAGGGTCACTGTAAGCAGTCCCTTCAATTGAACACTTAAAACTACCGCGAGGGATGTCAAAAAACAAAACAAACAGCACACACACACGGGGAGCAAAAGATGGAAGCATCGCTAAACATCAAAATAAATACTTCAGTAAAAACAGCTGTACACAAAAGTAGCAAAAGTTAGCCACTGTACCCTGCCTGCAACCTCCAAAAGCAGAGGAGAAAACTTTGTCAAACCCAGCGCATTATTTCACTGACTTGGAATCAGCTACACTGAAATTCAGAAGTGCATTAATATTAGAGAATAAATATAAAGTCTAACAGGGTAGGTCAAAGTTTAAATGCTTATGTGCCCAATGGCTTAATTAGTTACTGTTTCATGTGTTACATCCCTGGACAAAAGTCAACACTACTCCAGGTTTCTCTACCTTATAGATGTAAAATGAGGATCTCAGGACCTCATTTCTTGGGAATTATTATAAGATTATTATAGGAGGGGGGCTTACCTCCAGTTTAACCCTTAAGTCTTTGTTTGCTCATACTCCTTACTGAGCATGTGGAACAATAAAATTGTTAGGAATAAAGCAATATATGTTTTACTATACCCTTAAATCTGAAAAATGTCAGTTCAAAGCAGAATGCAATGATTTGAAAATCTCATAAACCCTTATTTATTTCACAGTAAGTCAATCAATAGTAGACACAGAAAACATGTGAAATTGCAACATCTGGGGGAAAATAATTTGATTGTGATGGCAGGAACACATCTTAATAAAAATAAAAAAAGTCTGGAGAAGCATTTTGCAACTAATTAAGTCAATTGGCAATCTAAGAAGTAAAGATGGGCAGAGGTTTGCCTGACTTTAAAAATCCCATCATCTACAGTTTATATTGTCATCAAAAGATTGAAGAATCTGGAGAAGTCTAGCGCAAAGGTTAATAATGAAGACCCCTCAGGCAGCACTGCGATAAAAACATGATTTTAGGTCCTTATTGGAAATCATGGATGTCTTGTTCTCTGTACTGTAGCAGAGAGGGACCATCCAGCGCACAGTTCAAAAGCCTGCCTCTCTGATGGTATGGGGATGCATTAGTGCCTACAGCCTATATCTGGAAAGGCATCTTCAATGCAGAAAAGAATATACAGGTTTTAGAACTACATTTGCTCCCATTCAGAAAAAAGAAGATAGATAGATAGATAAATAAATAAATAAATAAATAAATAAATGTAGAACTCGATACCAAAGCATTGACTGGTAGTCCTCTGCCTGCCCTAGACTGGTGTGCATTTAAAGCACTGGGCATGCAGTTACCTGTTGACCTCTATTATCTGACATAATTACTCTAAGAAGCGTGTAACTAAACATGAGCTCATCTTTGATATTAACCATATCACTAATTTCAGTGACTCATGTGTACCATTCAAAACAAGGGGATTCAAGCCTTCAAATCTGACCTTTGACCCCAAAATGTTTTCAGACCTTCGTTTAGAGATGTGTTGCTGCCATCAAACTGTCTTGTATGTTTACTATGTTCCATTAATGTACATATGATGTTTGCAAATCATTGCGCACTTTGTAAACATTTTACAAAATGTCCCATCTTTTTTAGAATTGGGTTTATATTTGAAAATGGTGAAACCTGCATTTTTTTGTAGCTCAGTGGATTAAAGGCTCAGCTTCTGCCATAAAAACATTTTTCAAGTATTTTCTTAGTCCAAAACTGAAACACTTGCAAAACGGGACAAACCTAGTGTGCAAATGCAAACTGAAGAGAACACTGAGAAGAGGTGTACATCTCAGGCTAACAACACAGAAATGAAACTAATTATTTGTCAGATTTACAAGGAAGACTCAGGCTTTTATCCTCACTGTTATTAACACTACGATTTCTGGATACTTCCTCTGCTGTGGCAGCTCAACCTCTGGCGCAGCTATCTGCTCAGCTTGCTGGAGCACTTGCCCTCCCTGCTGCAGCCCTTCCCCCTGGACAGGTGGAAGGGGCCTGTTCTCGCCTGGCGGCTGCAGCACGTCTCCTGGTGGTGGAGGTAGAATCGGCGAGGAGGCGGTGAGCCGGAAAAGCTGGGAGGTGAGTGGCTGCGGCCCACGCAGATCCCTCCCACGCCGCCGCCGCCGCCTCGTTGCTCGTGGCGGGAGGGCGAGGAGCTGACGGAGCGCTGCAGGGAGGGGGAGCTGCGCGGGAAAGCGCCGGAGCTGCGGTGGTGGTGGTGGTGCGGCGAGCTCGACAGGCTGCAGGCGCCCAGTTTGGAGCCCCTGTGCTGAGCTGAGGACTGCTGGTGGAGGGGGGAGCCACGGGAGCCGTGCATCAGCTGGGCAAGGCAGGAGAGGAGGTCAGAGTCACTGGTGCGGTAACGCCTGAGTCTAAATGAGAGCATTTAGAAAAAGAACAACATTATTTAATGTTTACTGTTTTAAATGGAAGGATTCAAGTGAGTTCAGTCATTTAATGCAGTGATTCCCATCCATGGGTACGCGAGCATTTTACATGGGGTACGTGGAAAAATTTCCCAGGTGTGTAAAAAAAATTATAAAAATAGGACTGAGATATGTAGGAATCAAGGAATTAACACAAAATGGAATCCAGTATAAAACGTGGAATCTCACAGAATTTGCTTCTGACGTGTTTTGGACACTGCTGTTTTCTGCACCTGCCTTTACCTGGTTTATTTCACTTTTAAGGCAATGTTTAGATCTTTATGTTTAGTTTGAGTTGAAAAACATAAAATGCCTGGGAATTAAATGTTCTAGGGGGTTAAATAAATCATTTTAATTTAACAACCATTGTAGTTTTGGAGAATCATCGTTACGTTTGACTGAAGGGGTATTAGTGGTATGACAAAATTGCTCAGGGGATACACAAGTCTAAAAAGGTTGGGAACCACTAGTCTAATGTACACACTTTGAAAAAGTATTCACATGCCATGAACTTTTCCACATTTTGTCCCATTAAATCAACAAAGAATATACATAGCATGTGTATATACACACACACGCAACGTAATATATGTATTAGGGGTGCAACAATACAGAAAATACAGTTCGGTTCAATACTGTAGTTTCACGGTTCAATTTTTTTTTTCGATACAAAAAAGAGAAATTTCCATGCCTTTTTTAACTTGTAATTTATTTAAATTAATTATGAAAATTTGTTTAACCTCAAAAGTACAGTTTTTAAATAAATTTTTGTTGAAAAAGCAAGTTTCTCACTGGATCTGTGCTCGACAATGCAGCCTAGGTGGAGTAGTTGAACACAGATCCACTGATCTTTCAACACAGAGCGTCTTCAGAAGACAAGCTGATAAAA
>JAUBOC010000002.1:2344745-2358315 GCA_032275365.1 Anablepsoides cearensis
CTTCCACTGCAATTATTTTTAGTTAGCATATAGCTAAAATCTAACAATGGTTATATAATAGCAGCTGCATTTTGGTGTGATAAGCTGCATGTTTTATATTCAATTAACATATGATCCCATTAGTCGACTAATCGAAAAAAATAATCGGTGACTAATCGATTATTAAAATAATCGTTTGTGGCAGCCCTATTTGAAATACACTTGACATTCACCCTTGTGATTTGAGTGGCTCGTGGTGGCAGTGGGGTTATGGTATGGGCAGGTGTATGTTATGGACAGTCAGCATTTTGTCAATTGCATTTTCATTGCATAAAGGTCTTTATGGTGACCAGCCTGAGGCACACCTGTGCAATAATCATACTGTCTAATCAGAATCATGATTTGCCACACCTGTGAGGTGGACGGATTATCTCAGCAAAGGAGAAGTGCTCACTAACATGGATTTACACAGGTTTGTAAACAGTATTTGAGAGAAAAAAAGCTTATTGTTTACATCAAATGTGGGGAGAAAAACAAGTGTTTGCATTTATTTTTTATTGAGTGTGTGTGTCTGTATCTTTAGGGTAAAGTTTCTGTCAAATTCTTACCTGGTGTCCAAACAACGAGTGAATCGCTGATCAGCAGTCAGAGTCAGATGGTCAGCATCACTGCTCTCAGTCATCTGCAGTCTGGGCTTGAGTCTCCATCACAGGTTCATTCTGGGTCACTCAGGTCAAAGAAGAACCAGTCTGTACAGATAATATGAAACTATAAGTTATTAGATTCTCTTTCTATGTCAAACATTAGATCTCATTAACTTTCTTTACTGCAGCATTGCTATGGAACAATATCCATTGTTAGTATGTTACCACATCATAAAAGATTTTTCATGACAATATTTTATTTATCAATCAACTGCTGTACTTACCTTTTTAACTTATTTTTGATTTTTAAGTTTGACATTCAAAATCAATTATTAGAGTGAAATTTAACACGAACATTTTTAACAATTAAATGATTAGAAATCACCACAAAGTGTAATACAAATGACAAAAATTAGCTAAAAACATTAAAGTAAATGATATTTTAAGAGCATTGTAAAATTCATTTCTATTGCTTTTATGTGTTTGTTACTACTACCGTATTTATTCATGTATAATACGATCATAATTTTTTGAGCTTAAAAAGCATTAAAAATCTAATTATCAATAACAATAAATGGATAATACTACCTATAATACTACTTTATGGATGATTTTTAGGGTTAAATTTCTTGTATTATACATGAATAAATACGGTACTTTAAAATGATCTTTTCTTTTATGGTTTTAAAGCATAAATTAAGTGTTCCTACAACATTCCCCTAACAACATATATTAAAAACTTTTTGCGTTGATCAGCAAGTGATCAGCAAAGTATTTGTCTCAAGGTGATAATAACCAGCAAAGTAGCTGAACTCAGCAGTTTCCAAACACTCAAAACTCAACAGAAACGATCCTGATGTTGCATCATATTCTGTGACCACAGGAATCCTCTCCCCTCTCTCTTCCTTCAGTTTCCACACTGCCAGCAGCTGCTCACTGCTAAAACAGGTGCTGTTAGGTCAGGTTAGGGTTAGTCTTCGACTAAACACTTGACTCACTTTGGTAAAAATTCATTGAAAAAATGAACTAAATTCATGAATGTGTTTGTGCACAACATTGGAAGGCAGCAGACAATAAGCATTTCTTCAACAAATTCTAGGCCTTTAATTCATGACTCTTTTATTTCATGTTCTTACAACATATAAAACATCAGATTTTAAATGTTCTCGTGACACATTTCAAATCTCTCTTGGCATCCCAGAATGACGGCCCGGAGGGAGAGAAGGACGCCGACGGCAAGAAGTCCAAACGCCGTCCGCGTCCCGAACCGCTCTTCATCCCTCCACCCAAACCCAGTTTTTTCATAGCCCCGCCCGTCTACTCCAGCATCACGCCCTACCAAAGCCACCTGCGCTCCCCTGTTCGCCTCACGGACAACGCCATCACGATGCCCCCCTACACGCCTCCGCCGATCCTCAGCCCCGTTCGAGAAGGCTCCGGCCTTTACTTCTCTACCTTCCTGTCGACTTCTGGAGCCAGCGGCCCGGGCCTGCCTCCCCCTGCTACCCCCAAATCAGCCACTCGCAGCTTGTTGCGTTCCAGTAAGTAAAAGATGTTGACGTGTGTGAAGCTGTGCACACTTTTAGTCATTCCCTTAATCAATAACCTTTATATTAAAGCAGATTAGTAGTTTGACTGCAAGCTGAGTCAGTAGTTTTGTCCAAGGATGTGTGTTATTTCTTAATTTAGACAGCTGCGACATCACACCACCCATTTTATCTGCTATGAGTGAGACCACTCCAGTCAGCATTGAGCCGTAAGTATTTCCTCTTTTTCTTTTCTCGCCTCTTCAGTGGTTGGTTCGGAGAGTGACATTTTCCAATGAATGACGTGTGTGTTCCAAAGCATGCATTATCTCTAGCTAAAATAACAGCCTTGCTATTAAGTAGTCAAAATACAACTCCAGGTTGAATCATAAAATGTCTGAGGAGAACACATACTTCATGAAACTCAAAGCCTGTCACTTAATACGACCATTTGCTCTGCTGCTATTACCAGAGAGCCTATTTTTCTGTCATCCACAGCTAATATTAGTGCCACGTTTTGCTCCGAGTAAACAGAAAAAAAGGATTCTGAATGTAAGGCATAAATCTGCATAAACACTTAATATACTGAATATGTTAAAGCTCTAATCTGGAAGCTGTGCTGATTGATTTCCATAATAACAGCAGTGGTTCACATGACCAGTAATCTCCTGGCAGAAAACAGTGTCTCAAATTATTGTTGGCTATAATTTTATCAGCCTTTTTGACAGTGTGCTTCCTACAGCTGCTCTTTTGCAAAGGCTCCGGGTGATTTGAAGATGAAGTGAATGAGGTGAATGTGAATAAGTTATTTCAGGTCTTTTTTAAGTGGAGCTCTGAGGAAACAAATGATATCTAGCTCTTTGAATGACCTTGATTTGAAAAGAATAATTTTATTACCCACCCAAGGTTTTTGCCGGGTCTTAAAAGTTCTAAAATTTAAAAATCCTAATTTTAGGCCTTGAAAAGTCTAAAATTCACTAAATTATTGTCTTCAGTCTTTAATAATTATATATATTATATAATAATAATTTTAAACAGGTCTTCATTTTCTAACGCTCTAAAGCTCTATAAAATACTCACTTTATATTTAGTTTCTGATTGAATATAGTTACAACTACAACTGCACAACCTATAATGCAGCCAATCAGCGTTCGTGTTGTTGGTGAGTCCACATCACTGGATGCAGAAATAGGAGACGAGCTGTTTCTAACATGTAAAAATGCAAATTTAACAAAACTTGGCTTCAAATGGACACGTTTAAGGCGTCCGTCCATTATTTTTTTTACTCACTTTTTCCTTTCAGAGTCAGTGGTGCCAATATCCAGCAGTCACTGTGCAATGGGCAGGGGACACTCTGGACAGGTCTCCAGTCCATCAGGGACACATAGAGACAAACAAACTCACATCTAGGGACAATTTAGAGTTGCCAGTTATTCCTTCGGAGGAACCTGGAGAAAACCCACACATGCACAAAGAGAAGATCCTAACTCTATCCAGAGAGGTCCTCGTGTTTATTTAGTAGATTTCTGTATGTCGTGATATAGGTCTCAAATTTCATTTTTAATGGTCTTAAAAAGTCTTAAATTCGAGTTAGTAAAACCTGCAGATATTCCCCCCACGGTTACAGGACGACCCCCTAACCCTAATGACACTAATGCCTCAGTCCAGGCTAGACTAATGGCTAGCCACACAAGAAACTGTAAGTTTTACTGGCTTATAAAACAGTTTTTGTTTTTTGTTTGTTTTTTAAAGCAATAAATAAGCCCGAAAACAACAAATAGAATATAAGCCTGGAAAAATGACCAGAGTCTCTCTTTAGGTCTTGCTGGAGTTCATGTAAATTATCATTTAAAAGCGTTTTCATTACTAAAAGCTTTGCATTACACAGTTGTTCTAACAGAAATAGAACTGTAATAATATTAACTAAAGTACCCAAGAGCTCATGAAATGCTAAAGCTAGCTGTTGTAGCTATTTATTCTAACACATAACAATAAAATTCTCTATATAACCGTGTAATGCACAAATACTATTTTTTGAAAATAGTGTTTACATGCATGTATATGAATATTATCATTAGTTTAAAATGGTCTCCAAACTTAATTATCATTGATCACAATAATTTCGGACGGTTATGAACAATAAAACTCTTACCTGTTAAAGTTATCTAGCAGGTAAGATTTACAGTGTTCATAACCTCCTCACAGAAGCCCACTGCCTTTTCTTCCTATCAGCAGTTAACCAGTTTGGAGCTTAATCAGCACAACTGTTTCTTTTTCACAGCTGACAGCTGGGACCTCGGTGTCTGTTTTTTTGTTCCACATGTACTCATTTGGAATGACAATAAAGCTCCTTGAAGCATGCTAATCAGTTGTGATATTCAAAATATAATGGCAAAACAACAAAAACATCTTGAAATTTAATCCACGAAAGCATTTTTGTCCTTTTCAGAAAAGATTTCTTGTTCCTGCGTGTGATGGCGACACCTCTTCTGAGTGTGTTTTGACATTTAAACCGGATGAGTCAGGAGCTCCTTCTGCTGGTACAGGCCAGCGTTTCCCAACCTTAGTCCTCAGGACACATCTGCCCTGCATGTCGTAGATGTTTTCCTGCTTCACGACGCCTAAATCTCCAACATGCAGGGCAGAATGATTGGGAAACCCTGCTATAGATGAAACCTGAACACTGTTTATTTCTTTCATCTTGGTTTGGTTTTCACCTTCTGACCGGTGTTTACTACAGCCGTCTGTAGCCTTTCCTGAATTTTCTCAAGAAACTTCACTTATACTGTAATTAGTGGATGTGTTGCTATATTTTGTGTTTCACATCTATCACTTGAAAATCATATTGAAACACCAAGATAGATGCAGTGAAACTAGTTAGTTAACCCATTTTTTACTTTGAAGGTAGTTGAGTTGGACCAATAAAATATGACAAATGTTATACAGTGTTTTATATTTAACAGTAGCTTAGCTGAAAAGCAGAAGCAGTAAATTAACACACTAAACGTACTTGATTATATTACAGCTCATAGTACCTTTATTTTCTTTTCTTTGAACTCGTGTCTTTTGTTGCTGAGTTTTGATCAGTTCTTAATGTTGCATCTGTTCACTGAGATTTTTATAGGATATTTTTAAATTAAGCAATCTTATGAATTGAAATAGAATATTTTGATCTAATTAGACAGATGGCACCACATTTATCTCCTAAGTACTTTATTTGCTGAGAAGTTCAAGATCAACTTTAAGCTCACAAGTTGCAGAACTGTAGCTAAATATAAAAATAAGACGTCAAAAAATAAATCAAGAACAATGTTTTTGAGAAAACCGAGATGATCGCAATGAAATTTATTTAGGGAAAAGTTTTGTAAATTAAATCAAATATTTGGAAAAGTTAGAAAAAGCTAAAATCTTTGCACCTATCTCCTGAGTGAGCTGACATTTTTTGACATAATGGTTAAAATAGCACAATAAATATATATGTAGAAATAATTGGTATGTACAAAAAATAAATGTACAGAAATGTAAAAAAACTAGATAGTAAAACAATGCCTGCTAACTATAGAAGTTCTGGTTCCTTTGAGAACAAAACAGCCCATATTGTCACAGCTCCTGTGCTGGACAGTTGGCATGAGGTTGGTTTTTGCTGATGTGCTGTATTTGGTTCTGCACAATATAACTGGTTGAAGATATGCAGTGCGTGGGGGGAAGGGTGCACCTTGTGTTTGTAGTTTAATCAATAAAGGGCTGTAGTGTTCCAGGTTTCATCACCCTAACCTTAGTTTGACTGATGCCATCTGCTTGATGGTTGGTCAGCCAAGAACTAGAGCAGCATCCTCTAATTTCTGCTCAGTTTGTCCAGTTACTACAAAACACACAAGAACCATTGCAGATCAACTTTTAAGATCTTTTGATCTTTATGAGCGAAACTCAAACGATACTAGGTTTTATTTGATAAGTAAGCTTCTCAAAATTTAATTTAGGGTTTGCAGAAGGGATTTTGCAAATCAGCTTGATGAGGTTTCAGAACCATGAATGGTGACTCGTGTAAGATATTTAGGTTTAGGAACTCCTAATGTGCTGACACTAATCATGACGTTTTTTTTCCCCCAGACGAATAAATATCGGGTCTCGGTACCAGGCGGAGGTGCCGGAGCTGAGGCAGCGGTCAGCTGTTGAGCTGGATCACCATCGAGCGGTGCTGCTTTGGGCTCCACTGAGCGAACTGGAGGAAAAACTGGACTTTCAGAAGAAAGGTGAGACAAACGAGTTCCAGTCGATGCGTAACAAAAAGTGTTGGTGTAACATTAACGTTTTCATGTTTTCATGCTACATATTTTTATTTGATACCAGATCTTTTTAACTCTTCCAATCACTGTTGGTTTCAGTGGAAGACCTCATGCACCTGGCCTGCTCCAGTGTTTTGTGTGGAGGAGGCACCAACCAGGAGCTAGCCCACCATTGTCTGTATGAATGCAAAGGGGACATAATGGTGAGTCCACACTGACTGACTGCACTGTACTTCATCTGAAAATTTATATTTCTACACACAGATCGATCGATCTATCTTATCTATCTTATCTATCTATCTATCTATCCAATCTATCTTATCTATTTATCTATTCAATCCAATCTAATCTATCTATCTTCCCAAACGTTGTACATCATATTATATTGTCTCTAGTGTGGGCATAGATTAAAATTTTTAATCGCAATATTTTTTTCTAATAGCAACAATTACTTTACTATGGCTGAATGTGTACGTAATGTAGTTTTCATTAGGAATGATAAATGTGATATAAATTTCTTGATTAATTTTATTATTATGCACAAAATGTAACTATGACTCCGATGTTTAGCACATTTTTTAGGTATTGTTTCCTATAAAAAAGGGGCAATGCATTTGTAAAAACTAAAGAAGTGAAGCAAAGCAAACGGGTCTTACTTTTTATTTTTTATTTTTTTCTCCAACACCTGGTTCGCCTCGTCTGCAGAACGTCCCTAAGTTTGTTTAGGCTGGTTTTAAACTGAAGTGGTATTTCAGGCTTGAACTGCTCCGGCGGTGAGACGGTTTAGTGTTGCAGCGCTTACAGATAACTATACTTCTTTTCAGCCAGGAAAAGTTTTAAAATGAAAAGATGCCCTGATAAATCTGGTGACTTCTGCCGTGTTTCTACCCCGGCTGCAGCTCATAGTTCAGAGTTCATACATCAGCTTTCCCACTGGGTTTGTGTCTGTGTGTGTTAGCTACCCAGTGAACGGAGATCTGACGGAGAAATATAAAACAATAAATAACTGTGCTAAAATAGTGTTCGCCGTTAAGCATCAGCCGTGTTAACGCGATAATAATGCGTAATTTTCTCGCAAAATATTAGTGCTTGGAGTTTGTTTTGGGGATGACTCTCAGCTACTACCACATACAATCTTTTGCTAAATTTCTGTAAATATGACCATTATAGCTATTTTTGTGTGGTCAAGAACACGTATTGCAGTAATTCAGTCATAGATCTACATCCAGTTGATATTTGCTAACAGACACATAGGAGGCAAAACCTGTTTTACTTTTGACAGCAGTCAATAAAGACAACATTTTTGGCATTTACTGGATCATACTTTAAACGTTTGCGAACTTTTCATCCTAGTTACACAAACTTATTTAATTTTTCACAGTTTTCATATTATTTAACCAAAAACAAAGAAGCTTGGTGCACTTTTAGCTGTGCATGTGAGGAACCTGCCTGCAGTAATTCAGTTTATTTTATGTTTGACTTTAACTGGTTATTGAAAGGAAATGACTGATTTCTAGATTTTCACTTTGCTTTGAACTGAAACTCTGTGGTGATGTGAGATGAGTGTGGTAGTAAAACAGGTTGTTGTTTTGTTCTAACCCCAGGCTTGACGCTTCTGTGTAGAGCTGCAACTGCTGAAACTATGATTTTTATTAGCTTACTTAAAAAAATCAAAAATGCTTTCGAGTTTTAGATATTTTTAGACATATTTGAAATACAGAAGCAAACTGAAAATGTGTCTGTTTCACAAATATTTCTAGATTTTGCTTTTGGGCAACTTGCCCTGGAAAAAACATTTGAGTCATAAATCTGTCCGTCAAAACAAAGCCTAAATGTTTATAACCTCACAGCCATCCTTAGTAATTGACTCCCCATGAATTTAAGCCCATTAGTGCCCCACCCATGCTGCAGCAGTGAAACAACCTCTGCCTCATATATGTTGCAGCACACTTAGACCTCTAATGACATCAGAGATTAACTTAAGACAGCTGCATAAAACATTTTATATTAGGCAATAACAACAAGAGGTTTATTGTTTTACATACGGTTCAGTCAACTCAAACAAAAGCGAGTGAGAACATTCTGTAATGGATGAGGCAATGGTTGATGCTAAACTGCTGGAGGCAGCATCATAAGTGGTCTTTCCCCAGTCATACCATCTCTGCCAGTGAAGGATGCAGTCCTTCTAATGAGTCGTTTCTTTTATTATGGTAATTAATATGTGAGTGAACTCAAATACTTAATAATTAGTTGGGGAGTTGGTGGCACATGAATGCATTTAAATATATTTGCTGAAGTTGAGTTTTAAATATTGTTCTTGCAGATTTGAACATTTTGTAAAAGTTTAAAATTTGAAATACAGAAAGTCTTCTCCAGGCATAAAACATTTTTTCTCTGGGTTTTAAAGTGCCTGTGACATGCTTATCCTTGAAATACAAAAAGTCAGAGAAAGCATCTTTATACTTAAAAAAATTAACATAATACACATGATTTTACCCATTTTGTCACATAACTGGCCTATTTTCTTTTGAATTTGGCTCAGCCACAGTGAAACAGGAAGTGACATCAAAGGGGAACTCAGTAATAAAATAAACTCGCTGGTCTCAGTTTATTAAAACATTTTTTTTTAACTTTAACTCTTCTTCGTCTCTCTTTGAAAGCAACTAAAAGTAATGTAGAGAAACATCAAATCAAATCTCTACAGTCTACACTCTACTGTGTTAGCTTTTGTAACAACGTTCTGTTTACATGCTGACATTCCCTTTTGACATCACTTCCTGTTTCTTCACATGCAAATATCTCAACAACCGTTCATCTCAGTAACGTGAAATTTGTTTTGCAACATGTTATCATTGTTATCTTTCCAAAAATGCATTCATGTTTGTTACAAAAATTTGATGTCACAGGCACTTTAAAACATAAATACCATAGAAATCCTGTTACTTTGTAGAATTGTTACTTGTGACTTTTTTTTTTAAATATATTTTGTTGTACGTTCATTTATTATTTGTACCATGGTAAAAAAAAAAAAAATCACAACTTTCCAAATAAGCTGCACTAATATCAGACATTATGGGTCACAACAACCACAAAAATGTCTGCAGAATCTCAGCGGGACTGATATTAACCCTTTGACACTACGTCACCTAATCACGTGGAGGCGCCATGATGGACATCAGAAGTGAGGGAGGGGAGTGTTGAACAGAGTTGTTTTTGACAATGTAGCCATGGATGTTTTAAGTAGAAGAGGCTTCATTATTAGTGGAACTTTTTCAGATAGTGGAACAGATTGACGAGTCATCTTCGGAACCACGCCCACGCATCTGAATTTTGTCTTTTCTTTAATAACAACTGTTTCGTCTGCTTCTTTTTCAACTGCAATGCTTGTTCACTCACAGCTGAGCTCATTGTGGTGCTGTGCTGTAGGTAGTGTAGTGTCAACAGAGCGGGAGCACTGGTGTGACGTCTATCGATTAAATTTCTGTGAAACTCATATCACAGTTATTGAAACACTTTCTATCCTGACATCCATATTGAATTATTGTGCAGCACTATTATGAAGTATATGAACATTAATCTTCTTACCTTGTAAATTATGGCTGCTATCCTAGTAATAAAGTGAAATGCAATAATTTATGGCTGCATTAAAGCCAGTAATTTCAACAAATGTTAAGATTTTTGAAAAAGTTGCACAAATAAAAATGAGTTTGTTTTAAAATATTAGGTTAGAATTTTAAACCCTTTTGAATCAAACCAGCTTTTTTCTGGATTATAGGAGAAAACCATCAAAGATGTGAACATGTTTTGGTTCTGTTTAATCAGAACAGCAGATCTTAGCCTCAGATCTCTCAAATCTTTATATTCAGAACTTGTAGCTGGAAAGGTGCACGCAGACGTTGCCTTGCAGCTCGATGCAGAGTATCAGAGATTTCAGACCTTAGCCACCAGCTCTGCTACTGTGTTGTTAGAGCCCCTGCTCTCTGCAGGCTCTCTGGTTTTTCTTATATTCTACTTTGATGCTAAAGGAGTCTAATTATGAATTAATGCACTGCTGGATTTTTAGAAAATAACATGTTTATCTCATTTATTGCTCAAATAAAAATTGCTGAGGGGTGGGGGTGTTTACATATAGAAAGCTAGTTTGGAGCTGAAACAAATAATTTCTTTCTTTTTCAGGCTGCTCTTTCCATGTTGATGCTGAGAGACCCGATCTTCCCCAAATCTCATCATCTGTCCAGCTACCATTACTCAGGTAACGCATGGATCACACTGATGACTCAATAAAAAAAGTCACTGCTAGGCTCAGAGCAGCTGCAGCAGTGAGAATTTGGCGGTGTCGCCGATGTCTTGTGCCTCTGTGGAGGATTGTCAGGGTCAGTGGGGAACGAGGGGGGCGGGGTCACAGCATGTGCTTAATCCCCTAGCAGAGGACAGGAGAGCCATTGTTCGTCCGGTGATTTTAAGTGTGTGAGTGTTTTAAACGGGGGATGGGACTGAGCGTGTCTCCACACACTCAGATTGTTATTAATGCATAAGTACTGAAGCATCCTCATCACTATTCAGAGTGTCTGTCGTGTATCGTGCTGCGCAGCTTTTGAAATGTTTGTAATCAGAAGTGATCATTTGGTGGGCAGAAAGCAGTCAAAGAAACATGCTAATTAAAAAGTTCAACCCATTGTTAGTCAATTTAGATTTGTCCGATTATGCTAGAAAGTAGGCTGGGCTATATTGGCCAAAAAAGATACGCCCTCTCTAAGAATCTGTTTCAATTTGTGTCAAAACTTCAAACTATACATCAGTTTTTAAATTGTGTTCATAGACAAAGTAAAACTAGGGTCATGATAAATAATTTGCAGCAAATTTTAAATGTTCGCAAGGCATCAAAAGACTGGCAGATTCATGGAAAAAAAACACCTCAATCCACCCTCTGGTCTCACCGAACAAACATAAAACCCCAAACTCCTTTCTGACTAAAGCATGAAATAAACTGACAAGCACCAGGAAATCTACAGGTAGAAGAAAAGAAATGCAAAGGTTGAGTGAAGTTCGGCAGCAATGGAGAGACTGTGAGAGTGGGAGTGATGAGATTTAGGAGTTTTGTGAAATTTAGTGCGTTTGGATTCTATAGGGTGTAGTTTAGCGTTTACTTTAGTCCCTTTTAGCGTGTTTGAATCAAAACAATGAGGCAATCTGAACATGGAGCTACAGCTGATTGAGATAGTGGTGGAGCTGCAAACACAGATGGACTGATCAGAATTGTTTCAAAGGAGGAAAGCTCTAAGGCAGAGATGGAGAATAAAACCGTCAGAGTGAGGGTTTAGATCAGAAAGTAAGCAATCTTTTATTTGGTTTAGAAGAAGAAAGATAAAAGGAGCGCTGTATGCCAGTCTCCTTAATGGCACTTATCATCTTTATTTTCTGGTGATTAATAGCGCACCATATGATTTTACCCAACCCTACTAGAAGGCTTAGCTCTGATGCAAGAGTATTTATTGAAGATACTTTATCATTTCAGCCAAAATGCATTACCTGATCCATACATGGAGTATATGAGAGTATGTAATTGAATCTCCAGGTTTATTCACCACAGAGTAGAAAAGTCCTACAAGTCAGTAGATTCTATATGTGAGTGATGATAGATTCAAATCATTTCAACAGGTTTACTTTCTATTGTGGTCTGAGCTCTTGTCTATCAAAATAGGTCACCCAGTTTGAGCGTTGTTTGTTTGTTTGTTTTTCACACATGGTCCTCGTCTTTTTGAATCAGGCCCTTTCTGTTGATCGCAGAGAGCCAGTTACTTTATTTATCTGTGTCATTTTTTTCTACTCTACTTTTCTTGCCTACGGTATTTGCCCATCGACAAGGCAAGATTTGACCTTTTTTTTTTTTGCTTTTATTTTAGCTTTCATTCCTTATGTTATACTCTCTACCAACAACTTTTTTTATTATTATTTCTTAGAAATAAATTTGATCACAATCCAGCAAATCAGTTACATAATGAAAACCCTCACTAAACATCTAAATATTTGACTAAAATATGAAGAGAAAACAGAACAAGATAATTTGATTTAGTTCGATTAGTCTGATTCTGTTGCTCTTTTCACACCAAAGTCAAAAATTACAGAAAAGTTCAAACCTGATTTTCTTGGCTTGACAGTTGGCCAGCTGTCATGAAAAAAATGCAGTAAATACAGTGTAAAAAAATAAAACTATTTAACATTTAACATATTCCCTTGAGGGGCCAATGAAATGGTAACGAGGGCCAAATTTGGCCCATTGGGCTTGAGTTTGATTATAACAAATATATGTTGGTCAAAACTGTTCAAATTTATTGTTTATTGTTTTATTCATAAAAACCACATTGAATCTCTTTATTTTTTAACCTGATCTCCTTCCTCCACAGGATCAGACAGCTGGACGGCAACTGAGAGACGGCTGTTCAACAAGGGCATTGCTGCTTACAAGAAGGACTTCTTTATGGTGCAGAAAGAGGTAGGGTGTGTGTGTGCACATTTATTAAAGAAAAAGAAGGGAAACTTTTACCTTCTGCGGTGGCAAGAAAGGCCATGTATTTGGCACAGATCCACCAGTCCTTCCACACTGAACAGAAACATGCAGCGATATTGTTTTCTCCTGTGTGGGTGGAGGAAAAGGAAATACAGTCACGGTGGAACCAGGGTTTCCGGTTTCACTTTGATTAGTTGCACTGTCATTGTCGAGCGTTTTTTTTTTTTTCTTTTTTCTTTTTTTTCTCCCCACGACTGCAGCATGATTTAAATTGGGGTCAAACTTTGTGTCTGAACTCGCTTTATGTTAACACACCTCTACCCTCCCTAAACACTGAGCTCATTTAAAGAAAACATGCACTATTTTAATGTTTTTGATTAGTTTTTTAATGCTTCTAACACATTTTCTTCGTCTTTAAATGGTTGTTTGGAGGTTAATGCGACTCAAACTCATTGAATACAGTGAATATTCAGCCATCAGTTAGAGATTTTCTCTCGCTAAAGTTTGAAATGTCTAATTTTTATATGATTGTAGCATGCCCCCACGAACGAAGATGAAGCTTTACTGATGGGTTTGATGGGTTTTTAATTAGCTTTTTCTGACCATCCATATATCCATAACCACCAT
>JAUBOC010000002.1:2432744-2446652 GCA_032275365.1 Anablepsoides cearensis
TTATGTTTGTGGTTGTAATGTGACAAAATATGGAAAAGTTCAAGGGGTATGAATACTTTTGCAACCCACTGTATATAAGGCATTTGATTTCAGTTTTCTTTCCACATTTGTTCTGAGTGTGTTCATAAATCTTTGGCATGACATGTGGCACTTGGAGGTGTGGCACTGATGCTGAAGGGGCCCTGTGGACAGAGGGTGTGGTGGAGGCAGCTGGCTGAAGGTTTTGGATGCTTTGATCTCCTCAGTGATCCTCCCACTTGGTGCTCCCTAAATCATGAGACCAATATGATGCTTTTAGATTTTAGACCAAGACCAGTTTTATAGTGTCTACAATGAGTTAGGTAAATACCAGATAAAATATTTCCCTTTAAGAGTTTTACACACATCTCATTTTGGGCTTTTGTGTGTTCTTGTAGCTTTCTCACATGTGAGCCACTGAAAGTCTTTGTCATCAAGGTTTTTCTGTTTGCATGGCAGCATGTTGTCAAAGTCTAATTGAGCAGTGATCAATAAGCGTGATCAGTGATGCATTTGTCCTAAAAACTCCACTATACTCAGCAGATGTACTGCAGATAAATGTGCTGTGTGAGCTTCATTCATCAAGCATCTGTCAGCAGAAGAGTCAGTCAGAATACAGTGACTGTAAACAGTACTCAGCTGTTTTTATACACAATTTTACTGTGTGTATTTACTGAAACTGCTTTTTTTATTTCACAGTTTAATGCTCTGATTCTTTTTTTTTCTTTAAAAAGTCTTTTTGAATAAAATTTTCACACATCACTGTGTGATACAATGTGATTCAATATGAGACAAAGATGACAAAAATAAACTGTCAACAGATACTGCTTCTCTCTGACTTATTGTATTCAATGAGTTCTTCAGTGATTCACAGGAGACGTCTTCCTTGATGTTTTGGACAAACAAAAACCTCATTCTGGGAGTGTGGGTTCTGCAGCGCAGCATGGAGTGCAGCAGACAGATGTAAATAGATAGACAGAAACATAATATTTTTATTTGCTTACATTTGAAATTTTCTGTCCTTGAAGCTCATAAAGCACCACTTTGGGTGATGGGGAGTGCTGATATTCCTGGTCTCCATACCTCTTGAGATTGGACTTGTACACATCTTTGTTTCTCCTATGTTTGCCTTTTCATTACAAATGAATACAAAATGAAGGAATATACCATAGGTCTGCAACCTTTACAATCAAAAGAGACATTTATTCACTCCTTGGCTCACTAATAAAATGTTTCTGGAGTCACAAAATGTGTCACAACTGTGATTATCAACTGGTCAATGGGCCACTTCTGGCTTTTTGACTGGGGGCCTTTCCAGTGGGGGTGATGTTACTGAAAGGAAAGCTGAGGATGAAAACGTGTGCCCTCCTTCATCAGTTCAAGATTACACACGTGTGATCCAAACATCATCTGGGAGGACTGATTTCTTATCACCCTGCAGTCAATGTTTATGACAGAAGTCAACATCATTGATCTGCAGAGTTTGGACAAAGGGCTGAACGGTACCCAGGACTACATCCAGCTCATGCTGCAGGTCAGATGAAAGTGGACAGGAACAGTTGTAATTCTGCATGGGTGAGCCTGAGCTGTTTTGAAGGTCGACCTGCTGCAAACTGGCCTGTGAACACCAACCCTCCCGTCTGCTCCTGGGACCTTGCTGCAGGATCTGTGGCTGTAAATTCTGGAACCGTCAGTTTAAACCATTGAGAGGAGAGTCTTGATGATAAAATGGGTCGGAAGTAAAGCAGAGACTGAAGCGAAGCACTGTGCTGGTGCTGTGATTGAAATGTATCTTTTGTTTTTTTTTTCAGAACTTTTAGAGATGGTTGTAATCCAATCCTATGCATAATCATATGAAGTGATATATTAACTATGCACAAGTTGCAACCTGATTTGCCTTCTTTGTTTGAAAAATGAATGAGGAGAAATATGAATGTATGTATTAACTGATTTTATTCACTATTATAGAGGAGTTTATAAAACTCAGAGGCCCACACAAAACGAGGCTTCTTCCTCTGGATCATCGCTGTGGACTTTTATCCTTCGAACACTAAACCTATTTTACAGTCTTTGTTTTTGATTTGTAGAACTAAGGTAAAGGATGTGATTGTATAACTAACAATACAGTTTTTAAATCATTCTTCACTTGTAATGAAGTTTTTGCCTGTGAGCACAAAACTGCCACATGGCTCCTGGGTGATCTCTGAGTCTCAGTAAGTCTTCTGTTATATTATTCTTCTGGGTTTTTAAGGTTGTGCACGACAACGCACGGGCTGAGGTAACCATAAGGTTTCAGAGTTGCCTCCTTCCCTGCCTCCATTCATAAGCTCCAGAGGAGAGTGTCGGGTTGAAGCAACTGGACCTGGATGAGGTGTTTCCATTGACGTAAGTACGGCAACTCTCTGGGCTCGTCAGGTCACACCCTGGCTAAGTGAGTGGTATAATTGCAGCTTTTTAGCCTTTATTCACACATGCTGTTGTTCAAGTTAAAAAAAAATCCTACTTGCTGATAATTTTGCTTGATCATGTATATTGATCATGCTTGTTGTTGGGCTGAGTCAGTCGTTAACTACAGGTGCTGACCTCCTGGAAAAGGCTGGATCAACAACAAAAGAAATTACTAGTTGATTTCTATTTCCAGTGATAAATACTGGTCAAGGGGGTCAGGCCACAGCTTAGTTTACAATTACAAAACTAAAAATATATAGAAAATTTTGACATTTAATCTTATTTTTACACTTTAGGACTAAAGGAAAGACTATGTTCATGTTCAAAGTATGCCAAATTTACCAAAAATTTGATTTACCATTTGTTTTTCTAATTCCTAATAAAGGTTTTTAAAGGTAACCTTGATAGATTTGAGAGAAAGATCCATACTTTACTACTGGAAATTGGATTACTGACATATCAATAAGGCTACTAGCATGACCAGACTAACGTGTTTCACTCCTTGTATTATTGATAACATTGCAAACAAATTGACATGAAAACTGCTAAGGCTATTCTATAAAAACAAAAAATGTAGTCTTGTGTTAGTTTTGGTCAAAGCCTCAATGAGCTGCTGCAGAGACCAACGAGTCTCATGTGGCCTCAGAGCTGCAGGTTGCCCCAGGACCGTACAATACAATGTGACATGACATTATACCATATGATGTCATACAGTGCAATAAATTAATGTGGCATGTTTTACACTATGATTAGGGGTGCACTGATAAATAGGTCCCAATTTGCTTAATTTTGTGTGATCGGCAATGGGCCGATACACGAGAAGCTGATTTTATCCACCAAAATTATCAACTGATCCTCCACAAAAGTCTGAAAATCAGCCACTGTCTGCTGCTCTGCTGTGAGAGAGAGCTGTTGTCCAGTTAAAAACAAGTTTTGATTTCAAGGGTATTGCTCAATGTTTTTCAGTAAAGTAAGGTTGGAACACTGAAGGTGTATTGTGACCTTATAAGACCTGCAGCATCAATTATAAAAAAATTTGTAACGGCCACAATCAGAATCGGCGGGTCAGGTTTTTTTAAGATTAGGAATTGGAAAACTGCAACAGGTGCACCCCTAATTGTGATGTTTATTTAACCAAGCAAATTGCACTGAGAAAACACATGCAAACACAAGAACATTCAAACTCCACACAGTAAGACCATGGCCCAACCAAACAGGACTTAAAACCTATAGATCTTCTTGCTGTGAGGCAATAGTGCTAACCACTAATCCACTGTGCTGCCGTTCGTGGACATGGCAACACTTTGTGGATGATGCTTTCTCCAACAATACGTATTTAGTAATTCTAAAAACATTAAAGTTCTTTAGAAAGATACTCTCCTGCTTATCTTTTCCTTCAAGCGTCTTCTGTCTGACGGTCGCTCCCAGCATCAGAAGTCAAAGGACAGACGATATCAGCTGCTGCATGGCCCTCAGCATCCTAAATTAGATTTTTACAATGGAGACTTTTCTTATCTATATAATCAGAGACTCTTAGTATGCTACTGTCATATGCACCTACATCTAATTCAAGTCAAACCTGGCAGTTATATTCAGTACATAAATGTATTTTTCTTACTTGAAGTAGAGAAAGAAATTGAAGTAACTGAAATAGAGCCTTGTGGTGCTCCAGTGGAAATCAAATCAGCTCCAATTGGTTCTTTCACTTTAGGTCCAGTGGACTTTTAAAAACCAAACATAGAAGTTTTATTTGTTTTTGTACAAAAATTCCACTGGGATAAATACAGTATTTGTCTAAATCCAATCAAACACCAGTGAATAATACAGCAGCACTTCTTAAGTCGACCTGTTGGGACTATGCACTTATAATGCAGTTCTTAATCTCTCTGAAGAGGCTTTCAGTGAGCGAGTAAACAAACACTAAAACTATTTACTTTTAGAATCTTCAGGAGTAGGAACACTGTTTAATTGATTAGTTTAATCCTTTGTAGAATAATTTATCTTAAAAATCACCAATATATCTTTTTTTCTTATCCTCTGATTGGTCAACCTATTTAAACAAAGCTTTGTATAAAATATGCCACCATAATGAAATATTTTGTCCTGTATGGAGTATTTTTATATGCACAAGTACAATTTTCAAACGTTCAAAATCCAAAAACACATTTTGCAAATTAACAAGTGTTTTGACGCTGATCTCTACCAGTAAAATGTCAAACATTGCTACTGAAGAGGGAAAAAAGAAAAAAAAAACAGTTCATGCCATTTAGACACCATTTGTCATTCCTGCAATTCCTTTTCCCCCTCAAGTCTTCTGTTTCCCCCCACATGGTAGAGACGTCTCACCAACCGCCGGACCTCTCTGAAGATAGTGACACATTTGGTGATTCACCAGCTGTTTCTTGAAAAAAAAAACTGTGAAAGTTGTCTCTGGCATTTTGGGCACTTAGTGGAAGGTCAACGACAAGATTCCCCTACAAGGTGGCGCCTGGAGCAAACAAAGGAACTCTTCTCAAAAACCCACAAGTTCAAGATTGTTAATACCTTTGGATTATAGCCACAATATTTTTTATTGACCACTGCCAGGGCAGCAAGGCAGAAAATTGTGTTTTTTTCTACATATGTTTGTAAGCAAAATATCACATGAACCACTTGACAAATTTTAATAAAATTCTCAGAAGTTAATTGAAGGATGTACTTAATGGGATACAAGGGTTGTGTTTACCTTGATGAATCAACTAACTTCAACATGGCTGCTAATGGAGCTTCACCAACACAAAAGTTACTCAGTGAATTTTTTTTTCACTTCAGTAAGAACTTTATATTAGAATAATAGTTTCTTAATTTCTTCATCATTAGTGATTTTTAAGAGAGAAGAAAGAGAAAAGAAAGAAGGGGAAAAAAGAAAAAGAGGAAATATCATTAGAAAAGGCCACACACCCGATGTCTCTCATCTGAAAGTAAATAAATAGTGAATTTAACAGATATTTATCCAATATTAATATGTAAAAGTGTGGTAGTGTCATGGTCGGTGTGTTTTTCTGCCTTAGTTTTCTAGTGTTTCAGTGTTTCCCTGTGTATCTCTGCCCTGCTCCAGCCCCACCCAAACTCACCTGTTTCCTCCTGTGTCTCCTCCAGGTGTTTCTTATTGTCCTTAATTAGTTGCCTTTATATTCTGTGTCTCGTCCTCAGTCTGGTGTCCGTTCATTGTGCTGTTACCAGCCAGTGCGGTGTTCTCTGTGTTCATGTTTCCCTGAGAATTCGTGAGTAAATTTAAGCTGCCTTGCCAGCCTTTTTGCTTTATTAAAGACTTTGTTTTGGCTTTTTGAATCTGCCTGCACCCTGGGTCATTCTGTCTGCCAAAACCATTTGCTGAGACTAATCTTCAACTCATACATCTAACTGATTAAGCTTTACAGTCAATTAAAGTTAAGATGTTTGCTTCAGCTGATGGGACTTTGAAAACAATAACAGATATTTACTCAGTTTCACAGATTTTGTGCTAAAACTTGGGAAGTAGCTGAAAGTTATTCACAACATATACTCCAAATGTCCTCATTGTGTAAATCTTAGCTTAAAACTTTAGTGTTATCCACTGGAGTCAGTCCGGCTGGTGTGTTAGCAAAATATTTCATATTAAAAGGGTTTTATTGAAAATTTCAAAAGGTAATTGTTGGGTATACGTCTACAATTTATTACCATGACAGTTATTCAACATTAGCAAACACAAACATTGTATAACTCAGTAACAGATTTAGATCTAAAAATTGATACTGTAGCTGAGAGTCATTTATGCAGTATATTGCTATTTGATATTGTCATTTTCATGGTTTGATCATTACAGATATTTTTTCTCATTTTGTAATGATTTTATTTCAAACCTTTGGCATGAAAGGGAGTAGGTGTTATGCATTTATTTAAATAAACACTAGGCATTTAATAACTTTAGTTTAGGTTGAGCATCCAGGTCAAAGACATGTAGCAAATGGCTGATTAAGGAGACATCTCTTTGTACAAATGCAAATAAGCTGGTGGAGGTCATTGGGTTTTAATGACATGCTTGATAACATTTAGCTGCTTTTAACTTTCATCAGCTAATATTTTAAAAAAAAAAAAAAAAAAAAAAAAAAGACTTGAATTTTCAGCCTTGTGGCTTCTTTGGGGACAAAAGCTGCGTAGACAGTGCCCCCTGCTGGATAACTGAAGTCAGTACAATTAAAGTATTTTCTTTTCTTTTCTTTTCTTTTTTTTTTGAGGCAAGGCTTGGTTATTCAAAAATGGATTTGTTATAAATCATCTAAATGCAATAAAAAGGTTAGCTCCTCTGATAGCTCTTTGTCTTAAATGACAATCATAAGACACTGACTCCCCCTGCTGTTCACTTCCTAAAAGTACAAGTTGGAAAGAATCAGCATGTGCACACATCAAATGGACAGACAGAGAGCATTTGGTGATGGGGACAATTAGCAAAGCAGATGCTAAAGGCGAAATGAGTAAAACAGTAGATTCAATTACCAAAACACTTGCTAATATTTGCAAAATGGCAGCTAAAATTAGCAAAAAAAAGTGGTAAAAATATCAAGCAGTAGTTTATTGGTCAGCAACCAATAAATAGACATAGGACTTCTTTATGGCAGAGAACAAATTTTCAAAACAATTTACTATTTAAGCTCATAGACTGCATTAAGATTCTTTGAAATTTCTTCAGCTGCTGTTACACAAAGGTAAAATTTGACTAATCCACGACAAGAGAGGCAAACTGGGTTTGACTAAAATCTGTCAGAACATTTCACTGAGGGAGGTTTTCATCTGACACTACTGGTACTATGAGTGCTGTATGCAAGGCTGAGATAATCCTTATTAAGTCTCAATCCCTGTTTAAGACACACATATTTTGTTGTGTTTTTGAGAAAGTAGCACAACATAGACTATAGCTCAAAGATTTCTAACATAATGAATCTTAGTTGTTATGAGTTCTAAAATACATGCACTATGAAATAATTGAAACATTTTTAAAATAACTTTTAAATATTTTTTTGTGCAATATAACATGTAATTTTGCTTTAGCTTTAACAAAAATTAAAAACCTAAAACCTGAGAACACATTACCAGTTTTATTGATTATTAATAATGTGTTTTCAAAGTGCAAATTATTTTCTAATTTTTATATTTAAGCACTAAATACTTGAAACAACTAGAATAAAACTTAAATTAGGTGTTTTAAATAACTATTGAAGGACATATTTTAAAGAGGGGGAGTTTGGACTGAGTCATAAAAACACATTTTATAATTAAAAAGCTGGCATTCCTTGTAAACATGTACATCACTCAGCTTAATGTTTTAAACTGTGATCATTATGTTGAAAAGAGTGAGTTTCAGCTGTTCTTGTCAAACTTTTTAAATGACATCAGGCATAATCTAATGTAATACTGTAACATTTCAGACAATCAGAGCTCAAAGTAAGTGTTCAGGAAAAATCAACTAACAAACACAGTCAAAAACATTATTGCTGTTTGCCTTATGCAGTGGGTGCTAATAGCTAATTCTGGTTTTTAGTTTGGCATAGAGCAGGCTCATGTCCTAGAAAGGTTTTTGTGAAACCAGCTCAAGGGTTGGTTAAACAGCGAAAACTAGCCATATAAAAATAAATTAAAAAATACTAGATTATTGTCTAAATCTTCTCAAATTAAGTGAAATCATCTGCCAGTGTAATAAGACAATTTCACTTAAGACTTCTTGAAGTAAGGGAAAATTTCCAGGCTAACAAAATTAAAACTCCAACCCTAATACCATTAAGCCATTGAGTTTCACACAAGTTAATCTCTTATCTAGGTTTTAGATTTTGATGTGTAAATTCAGTAATATAAAGTTTTAGTCAACAGTTGGTTTAATTACTGCTCTCATGAATCAGAGGTGAAAATAACCGGTATGCCAACATCACTAACCTGGCAAAGGGACTTTTTTATTTCTGGTGTGTAAAACCTCCTGAAGGTGTGTACCACAGGTTGTTCTTTAATAAAAAGTAATCAAGAATTCACTTCAGTTATTAAGAAGACACCAATTTAGAGTGAGATAAGCAGGAGAAAGTGCTCCTAAAATAGCCCCTTTATTGCTGAAGGTCCCCTGGTGTCTCTGGGCTAATCCACAACCACCAGAGGAAAAGAGAGAGATGTAGAAGCTCAGTCTCTCAGCTACTGTCCTACAGGTCTACTGTAATTGATTTCCTCTGTGTATTTGCCTCTGCTGTGCATCTATCTGCAACATGTAGGAGAGGAGGACAGAGAAATGGCTTTGTTTGCGAAAATGCAGTGTGCACGTTGAAAGCTGAACAACTTTGCTGAAATTTGTCAAAGAAGCTGAAACTTAGTTGTTAAAGTTGAAAGGTTGAATAAATATGGCATTAGAGGATTAGCACAGCAGTGCGTATCTAGTTACTTGAACAATATGAGACAGTTTGTTCAGGTAAATAATGTAAAATCTGGATTCAGTAATGTTATATGTGGCGTTCCTCAGGGTTCTGTGCTTGTACCAACATTATTTATTTTGTAAGTGAATGACTTGGTTAGTGAGTTTTTCATTTCGTTTATGATTTGTGTTTTTTTATTGTATGTAGATGTTTTTTCTTTTTGTTTTTTTAATGAATGGATGAATAAATAATTAAATAAATAAGAAAAAATAAACTTAAACAAGCAGAATGAACACTAAATTAAAACAAAACCTAAAAGCTGTGGAACAGAAGCTCAAACAAGATCGAACTCGATGCCAACCATCACTGATGGACAGACAGAGAGCATTTGGCGATGGGGACAATTAGCAAAGCAGATGCTAAAGGTGAAATGAGTAAAACAGTAGATTCAATTACCAAAACACTTGCTAATAATAGCAAAATGGCAGCTAAAATTAGCAAAAAAGTGCTAAAAATATCAAGCAGTAGTTAAATTTAGCAAAATATAGCCTACTCTAAAGGTAAAATTGGCAAAACAGTATGAAAAATTATAAAACATAAACAAAAATAAGCAAAACTGAATGAACAAGACAGATGATAATTTTAGGAATAGTCTGCAATGTCTAAAATTAGCAAAACAAATTTCAAGCTAAAATGATAAAAACTGAAATTATAAATTAAAATAGAAGTGTAAATTTACTAAAGAGATGCTAATATTTGCAAAAAAGGTGGCTAAATAGCAAAAGGATATGAGCACTGGCACAATGAAAATGCAACTTAGCAAAACATCTGCAAAATTAACAAATTCCTTGCTAAGAAAATATGAGGAAAATAAAGGCTAATATTATCAATACATTTTGAAACGACCTTAAGAGATCTCAGTGCATTTTATTGTGAATTCAAATTTAAATGAAATGTAAACATTTTGAAAAGTCTGTTACAAAACTTAAAAAATAGGTCTCCTGGACGAGTTGAAAAACAATTTGAATCTTCTTCAAGAGACTTCTTCACTCTGTAGAGTTACAGGTAAACTCAGCTTTATAAGCCACATAGTGGACAAACAAGTTTAACAATGACAATCAAAACTGTTTGTTCACATGCAAAAGAGGACCATCAGCCTAACAATTGTCAGTGCTTTGATTATACCTATTGTTCACAAGGGCCTGAGTCATACTCACAATAACAGCATTGTAGGAGGGGGACAGTTGAACATGGAAGCCTCCCTCCTGTTTAATGACGGACAGTTTCTCTTCACAAAAACCTCTTCATTTACTCCTCACTCAAACCAACTTATCCTTATCAGGATGATATGTTACAAAATCTAGAAGTCATAAAACACTGTTCACAGTCAAGCTGGAAGTTTTGATATTCTGCAAGAATGGATAAAACAGCACCACATATGATGTAGTTTAATTTAAATATTATTTGGAAAACAAAAGTGTGACTGCTGATTCAGCATTCAGACAGAGGCAAAGAGAGTAAAATAGATCCAGTGCATCTTGATCCAGTCCAACTCCAAAGACTGATTTTCTTCGGGGGAAACATGCGCCCGGTGCTAGCCTCACTCATCCTGACTACAGCAACATCTGCAGAGGAGCAAGTGGATTCAAAATGAACATCTGCACAGCAGCAAGCAGCCAAGTAAACAGTCCTAATGAAAGCAGAAACAGTTCCCAAACACAAGGCCGCACAGTTGAATATTCATTTCCTTTAATTAAGATTATATTAAATATTGGCAGGGCTTTGCAGCTTTTTTTAAGCATTTTAACAGCTTCAAAATGGCTCACATTTATAAAGCAAGTGATGACCACTGTGTAGGAATATGCTGAAAAATAGATTAAAAATATGGAAACTTTATTTAAGACAAATTATTTTTTTCATTCATGTCAAGATAGTCCCAATAATTATGTGCCAGGAAAAAACACATCTCTGATCAACATAAAAATGTTTGTTCACATTTATAAATTACACATAGTGATGATTCAAGAACTGCACATCTATCATTTAGACCAGTTTTAAATTGAGTTATAGATGTTTTAATTCAACTTTATGAATGGCATTTGAATGATCTTGTGCAGTTTTGCCAGTTAAAGCCATTCTTGCGATGCCTAATGTAATTAGCTGTAGCAAACATTTTGAGCTCCTTATTGAAACTCCTGTTTCACCTCCGAAGTGTGTCTCTAGTCAACTCGTTTTGATGCTGTTTCTTTCGATCTAATCGGTTTAATTAGATTGCCTCCCTCCAGCTTCCAGAGCAGTCCACTCCAGTTTGATAGAGGGGTTTACAATTGTGGCCAGATCTCTTAAGTCCAGATCTTATTTTGTTGCAAATAATTTGATTTAATAGTTCAAAAAACATCATAGAAATTGGAGAAAACTGAACAGGTTGAAAAATATGACCCAAGCAGAATATAAAGATGTCTTTGCAGCACCAGAATAGACTAAATTCACATTTTCTGCACTCCTGGAGACTCCAGGGTTACAACAAAATGTATCTAAGGACTAAAAAAAGTTAATTTTGTATATGAGTTGTTGATGCACATCCAATGGTTTAATTTCTGAACTTTTCATTAAATTCTGTTCAACAGAAGATATTTTGCTAACAGACAAAAGAACACAAACACAGTCTCTTTGCTCTGCTTTCTGTGGCGGGCAATAATCAAAGCACTGCCCGTGTCTCATTCTTTGTTACATATAAAAGCTCCAGGGTAAAAAACATGATCCTTCCCATGCAACTCACACACACACACACACACACACACACACACACACACACTGCACAAGAGTAGGAGAGCATGCAGGAAGCCAGTGGGATTGGCTGGTGAGAGTCATGTGACTGCAGACTGTAGTCCCCAGTGTTAGGCCACAGTAATTGAAGCTTCCATATGGTATAGATCAGATGTAGCTTTCACCACAGCATTCCTGCAGCACTGAGGCTCTATGCCTGCATCCAAAATAAAACCAGAGCTGTGGAAACTGCTCTACACTCTCCCAAACTGTCACGCTTACTAAACACGCCGTACAAATACATTTCTTTTATGGGGCTTTAGAGGCGATTTATGTTTTATTTCAACTTAAATTTATTGTTAATATGATGGAACATTATAATTGTATTGTTTGGCAAAGGCAGAGTGATAATGTTTTAACTAACATCTGTCTGCATGTGGTGTGTGCCCTTGTTTTTGCTACTTGGTGGGGATGATTTTTCAGGAAAATGCAGCCTCGTGGGGACCGGATGCTCCTTGTGGGGACCAAAGCCCAGTCCCCACAAATTTGGGGGTTGATTTTTGGGGGGGGTTTAAATACGGTATAAGAGTATAAAATACAGGCAGGAAACAAAGCACTAATATATCTGAACTATTAATTACATCTATTGTACTTTTTTATGTTAAAGTTTACATAGAAAATAAACTTCCAGATAGCATTTGCATGTTCTCTCCGTGCAAGCGTGGGTTTTCTCCAGTGTTATAGGGTTGCAGGTTAACCTGCAAAATAAAAGCAAAACATGTATACACAATAACATGAGATCTTACTGTAGTAACTCTGGCAGAAGGTGATATGCATTTCTTGAAAAAAACATGCTAGACTATAATCTAAGAAGCGGATCAGTTAAAAAGAAACAGATTTGTAATTTACAATATTTTCTTTAACAGCTGCTGCTTCAAAATGCTTTCCCTTTTTTTTACCTTTTATTCCCTTGTACAACACACAGTTTTACAGAAATATCTCATGAGAGGTGGGAAAAGTTCAACAGTTCTACATCCTCCAATGTGTTGCCAGGAACATGAATACTCCAAATTATCATTCACTGAGTCACTGGGTATTTCTGCCTTCACTGCAGATATTCATTTTGTGCATTTCTGTGCTGCTGCAGTAATAGTCTCTATTGTAGTTCTATCATACCAGATAGAATGAACATTATAAACACAGAAGAATACTTATATAAATACAATTAAATTGTTCTTTAAAACAATTAATTGCATATAAGTCTTATGGGTCCACAATTGCTTAACCTGTTTCACACTATAAGTCTAGCATTTATCGAAGGATTCATATTGCATTCTGCCTTTCATACCAAAGTTTTAACCTAAAACCATCTTAAGATAAGAAATAACAGAGTTGTAGTGGTTTTGGACAAACCTGGTAAATGTGTGCAATCTCATGGGAGATCTTGTGAGATGTATTAGCTGTAGGAGAATGTGTTGAGGATGACTCAGCTACTACCACACCAAACTTTAGCTCAATATCTGTAAACGTGACTGAATCCTAGCCTGTTGTGTTTTTGTTAGTATTGTTAGTATATCTGATAATTACTTTCTGAGTTTGTATAAAGTCAGTCCATTGGCTCATGAGATGTTTAGCTAACAGATAGATGAACGGTAATGTTTTTCAAACAGATTGCTTAAAATGACTATGTTGTGCAATCCTCCTTGAATTGGTTTGACTCTAAAAGATTAGTAGTTGTATATTTCAACCCAGTGGTTACTTTTCAACAGTTTTAAAATATTTATATATATGATAATGGTAGACAAACCTGTAATAATCTTATGTATTATGTATCTCAATGTTGGTCCATAAAAAAATTTGGTGCCCTTTATTGATTCATTATATTACTGCATTATGCAGTTTCTGGTACAACAATCAGTTATTTAACTCTGTTTTATGAGCACAGTAGTTTACATAATCCCAAATAAGATTATTCTGACCAAACCAGTGACCCAGAGGATTATTGGGTTTAAGGGTCAACTACAGCACAGAAACAGTCATAATGAGTGTTATTAATGACTTTAAAGTGCCCGTGACATGCCTATCCTTCAAATACAAAATGTCAAAGAAAACATCTTTATACTTAAGAAAATTGGCACAGTACACATGATTTTACCCATTTTGTCTCATAACTGGCCTATTTTCCTTTGAACTTGCCTCAGTCAAAGTGAAACAGGAAGTGACATCAAAGGGGAACTCATTAATAAAATAAATTTGCTGGTCTCTGTTT
>JAUBOC010000002.1:2591584-2606060 GCA_032275365.1 Anablepsoides cearensis
TTTACTACGCACATGCGTCTGACGTCACTGATTCGCTTCAAGCCAGTTGATGGAAACACGTCTGATTCGCATTTATTAATTTTTTCCTTTTTGCGAAATTGTTCAAATTCGCTCAAAATTCGAATTAAAATTGGATGGAAACACGGCTACAGATAACAAAAATACATAATTAGCAATGAGTCATGTTTGGATTTGAATCAGTAAATTTTACATCTAGTGAAAGCAAATATGTTAACAAATAAACTGGACAATATTCTGACAATTTAGAGATATTTCCACCGTAGTGGTCATGACTGGTCTTGAAATAAAATTCAGAGTCCTCAATGTTCGAGACGGAGACAAGACTGAGTACAACTGCGGTCGAATTTGCAACAAAACCAAGCCCATCAAAAAAGCTCAAGACCAGTATTGATCTTAAGACAGATCTCGACATACTCCCTCCGAACTGCCAAAATTGTCTCTCGTCGCAGATTTCTGACTAAAATTGCATCACCATACTCTTAGTGTCTACTCTGCCACCCCGCTGGCAGAACCTTCAGCTAAGAAGTTAATGTGTGAGTGGTCTAAAGGCCATGCACATGTTTGTTTATGCTGAAATTACTACTCGCTTCCCAAATGTGACTGTGAACAGAAGCCTACATTTATAAAGATTGTCAAACGGCCAAAAAAACTCATGAGTAGAGATAAAAAGAAAAAACATTTTGTACAGTGAAGTCCATCTGTAGAGAAGTGTGGAGCTTTGACCTGGACAGATTTGTGGACAATGGCGGATCAGAGTTTTCAGAGTGTAGCCTCCAGCGGGAAGGAACCTCGTGCAGTGGCGTGTACTGCAGTTTGGAATCTGTAGGGACTTGATACGGCTCTAAACAAGTTTAGACCATTTAGCATTTGATGTCATCACTGATTTTGGGTGCTTTGAAGTGCTAGCTAATGCTAAGCAACCTAACTTTACACAGGAAAAAAACAACTGTCCTGTTGGAAAGTTTTGACATACTTTCTTATTCTTCATAAAGAATCTACCAATGGGATCAGATGTTCTTAACAGCTACTCGTCACCCACGCTGCTTTCCAGTGGCAGCTGTGGGTTGTTCTGCCTTCATGCCACAGATGAGTAGCCATTAAAATCCAGAGTAGACTTCTAGTGGCATGACTTTTCTATCAGTCAAGTGCAATGAACTCTATTACCAAACAATAGAAACAGCACTGGGTGAACTAATACATTTTATGATAAATGCGGAGGGGTCCAAACAGATACTTTTGAAATGACCCCTTCACTTAATATCGTAAGATCTCCAAATGTAAATTGAGGATTAGTCTCAGTTTCTACCTCACCAAATTGTAGCTCAGAATCTGTAAAACTGACAGAATTATAGCCATTTTTGTATTTGCTAACTGTGCTTTGCTATGGCAGCCATCTTGAATCAAATTAACTCCAAAAGTTAATCAGTTGTGATGCACATCCAGTAATTACCTTCTGAGAGATTCAACAAAATTCATTCTTTGATTTTGGAGATAATTTGCTAATAATACAAACAAACATACAGACTCAAAATCAGATTGCTCTGCCTTCGCCTCCGACAGTAGGTAATAATAAAGTACCTTTAAACCTGGCATACAGTTTTTCCCATTTTTGATCCACAACTTTCTGTTCCAGGCTACGTAGCAGCAACAGAAGGGTGGAGGGGGGCGTTGTGCTTAATGAGCAACTCTTTCACTGAACCAGACAGTTTATGGGGCGGCTGCCAGCCTCATTAAGGCAGCGCTTAATTGCTCTTTTGTAGCCAAAACCCCAAAAGCTGAAACATCTGCTGGCCCATGAACCCTCTTCCTCCCTTCCTACCAGTCTGCTCTGACATTTGTTCTCCACCAGCATCAGTATCTCCAACAACAACAACAACAACATCCTGGATACACAGAACTAAGCACTTATAGAGACATAATGTATTTTGTTACAGTCTGTTTTCAGTATAAGCAGTTGACTTGTAAAATAAATGAACAATCACAGTAACAGCAATTACAGAACTGAGCCACAGTTTAGCTATTTAAATGTAAAATGATTTTAAAAAGGTTTAAAGTTACTGAGGACAAAGGTCTTATAGAAATAGTTTGAGTTTAAAGGGGAGCTTTTTTCCCTTTCACATTTAAAGCATTAAGTTGGGGTCTATATAAAGTGGAACTGCAATGCTTTGGTCTGAATTCCTCATTAGTGTAGCTCCACAAGCCCCTCTTGTACCCCTTTTGTGAGGTGCGTCTAGCAGCAACTCGTTTAGGTGCTGTCTCTTTCACTGGAAAGGAGGCACTTCACAGCCCGCCCCTCTCCACCTCGTTTTTGTAGTTTGATTAGCGATACGATTATCCAGCAATGCAGAAACTTACAAATTAATTAAAATATGTCAACAACAGAAGACTTGTCCATGACTAGGTCTCCCCCAGACAATGACTGGTTATGTCTTATATGCAACAATAAACTGTGTGAGAGTCACTTTAAATTATATGGCGGTCAGTACAGAAAAGCCTGATGATCCTGTTAAGAGAATCCCCTTCAAGGGGTCACCTCCCACTAGCTAACCGTCCACCATGAGCTAAAACAGGCTCACAGGACTGGCACTAATCTCAACTGAGCCGAATGTTTGCAGGACCCCAGGTCCCTTTTGCCTATAGGGCCCCCGATGTGCCTTGAAACCACTCTGCCTAAACTATACTCCTAACTTCTGGTTCTTCTTGTTGTAGTTTAACGCCACATAGACTATGTCAAATCTACTTGGAGGCATATTTTTTTTAAACCTTTTCCTATTTGGCCCATATTTTAATTTTTTTGTTAGGCTTAGGATGAGTGACACATTGTATCGTATTTTAAAGGTGCAGTTTGGTGATATTCTGTCAAACATTTACCAATAATTATTACCCTACCAGTTGTGATATCAGTAACAGAGCATGGAATATGAAGAGCAGAAGTCGCTTCAGAAAAGCCACCTTTAATGCAACTTGTGTTTATAAAAATCTTTAAAAAATTATACTGGAAGCCTGTCAAAAGGTTTAAATGTACCTTTCCAAGATCTAAGATATTTTCTACATCATTTGATAAACTAACAGAGTTGTGGCAGTTCATAAAAGTGGTCATGATTCATGTTCAAACATCCCGTGGGACCTCATATTCCCATCCCTGTGAAACCCAAACAATACAAACATTTTGCAACATTTGTTTCTGTTTTCTGTTTCTGCACAATTATCTATACCTGACAGCTGCTCTTTAGACTTACATTAAATTCTACGTACACAAATAAATCATCTTAAGCTAGCAATAGATCACAAGACCTTGTGTACCTTTAAAATGATGGCCTGAATGAAGCCTGTTTTATTTTGCATTTATTTATAGTGTTTGGGTTGACTCTCAGGACTTTCAGTACATAGTTTACCTCTGAAGGATGCAGCTGTTTTCAGTACAAAACACTCAGTTAAATCACCCATCAGCTTCCACAGCAGACCAAACAACATTTAGCAACTAGCTGCCGAAAACTGTGGAGCATTTATGAGTTCCAGGAGGGAGCCGTAGATTTGACTCAAGACTTGATGAAGACCAAAATAGATCTCAGAGAGGACTTTATATTTGATTCAGGAAAGACTAAAGGCTCTAGGTCTGCTGGATGTAAAAAATACAAAATCTGTTTGCTACAATGCTATGCTAATGCTAGCCTGAATGCTGTCTTATTGACATTTAAAAGCCTTATGTCCATGTCCTTCACTTCTGGGATGTTTAGTTTGAACAAAAAGTTCAAACTGTTCCCATCAAGATGAAAACACCACCTGTGTGGAAAGAAATATATAATCTGAGATTTAAAGAAAAGATAAGTGCACATTAGTGAGTCTTAGTGTATATAATAGAAAGTGATTAATAAAAAAAACTAAATAAAGTATTTTAAATTAAATAATATATCTGTAAGAATTTTTAATAATTTAATCAATTTTAAATAAATCATCGATCAGAATCTCCAATCAAAGCTAAATGTCCCATCACCATGATAACAAACAGTATCAGTCCTTGATTCTCAGCTGAGGAGGGCCTGTAGGAGGCTGTGAGAGAATTAAACCTAAAAAGATTTGTTGACACTTCTTTTCCTGAGACTGATAAGACAAAAGCAGTTCAGACAACTCCCTATTGTCCAGTACCCAAGGTCACTAATTCCCAGAGTGTGACCAGGACCTGGATAATGAGTCACTGTGCAGCTGGAGTGTCCTTCCTTTGCTCAGTTAGATACATTATGGGTTTTTCAGCAGAGCTTTATAGTTTGTAAAAGAAAACAGCTTCCAGACGTAAATCTCTGTCATTTTAGTAAGCAAATATGTTGCTTTCCACCTGGTGTATTATGTAAATCATAAACCTTTAGATTGATTAAAAGCAGGGAGGGTTTTGCAGACTGCTGGTGGTTTTGTATGTTTTGTTTCAGTTTTAACGCAGGACAGAGTTCAACCCATAAAGTAGCACTGAATTCTATAGAGTATAAAACAATGTAATTTCATTGATTTCTCAAAGATTTTCTTGAACAAGTTTTTACATTGTGTCAAATATATTGTAAATAAAAACAGGGACTGGGTATAAAAAGAGTGTTTTAGAGTGGCTGAATCTCTCAGAAGTAAAGATGGACAAAGGTTTACCAGTTCCACAAAGAATAAAAACACGTGGAACAATTTCAAGATCATATTCCTCAACAAAAAAAGTTAGGAGTGCACTTTCTCCATTATCTACAGTTAACTACAGTTCATAATATCATCAAAGATTTCAAAAATCTGTCAATACTGTATGCACATGACCTTTGGGCGCTCAGGTGGCACAGCATTAACACGTCTGATTCTGTTACTTCATGAGCTCAGGAACACTTCCACAAATCAGTTCACCGTGCCATCTTCAAATGTAGGATAAAGCTCTATCATGCAAAGAAGATATTTGAACACAATCTCCTCTCTGGACCAAAACGCTTTTAAAATCGACTGAGGCAAAGCAAAGAAATTTATTCTATGGTCAGACAAATTCTTTTCAGAAACAACAGATGCTATGACCTTTGTACTAAAGAGGAGAGGGGCCTGTTATCAGTGCAAAGTTGAAATGCCTGCCTCTCTGGTGGTGTGCACCTCAAAAAACATCAGCAACTAGTCAGTGCCCAGATAATTTAACAGAAACATATCGTGTTTAAATCCTTCGTTTCCACATTTAAATCATTCAGTTGGGTTTTATATAAAGTGGAGCTGCGACGTTTTGGTCTGGATTTCTCCTTATTGTAAGGAGGTGTGTCTCAGATCAACTCATTTGAGGCTGTCTCTTTAAATAAGCTCCCCGCAGCTTCCAGACTGGTCTATTCCAGTTTGATAGAGAGGTTTACAACTATATAGAGAAACTTTTCATTTAAAAATTAACTAAAAGATGTCAGCAACATACGAAGATGACCAAATTGTAGTTGGTAAGTTCAGACCTTATTTGGCAGTTCAGTTGCAAATAATTTGATAAAACGTGACATAAAATAGAGAAAACTGAACGGGATGCAAAATATGACCCAAAAAGACTATAATCATCACAGCAGACTCCAAGTCCTCAACAAAATGTATTTAATGGCTGAAAAAGTGTATTTTGCAGGATATGTCCCCTTTAAGACTTGTTAAAAAAAGAGAGGATGCTTCACAGTCAGTATTGTCCCAATCATTCTGAAATGTGTTGCTTCTGTTAAAGTCTAAACCTAAAAATATTAAACATTTGATATGTTTACGGTCTATTGTAAATAAAATATGGGTTTACGATGAGATTTTCAAATCAATGCATTCATATATATCTTTTACATTTTATTCAACAGTCCAGCTATTTGCTTCAGAACTGAGGGTGTACAAGTTTTGATTCTACAATTTAAGTTAAAGTTTTCCCCAACAGAAAAGAGCTAAAAAATCAAATGCTCACAGTTGTTCTCACTTATTCTCTGTGTTTTTGTTGTTGTCAACAAGTAACAAGAGATAATACAGCTCACAGCACGCTCACCCAGCCAAGAGACAGATTTGTTTGCAGGAACAACAGATCGTCTACATCCCTCTGGCAGCCATATTGTGTCTGGGTGGGGGGCTGTCCATTGATTACCTGGTTGACAGAGAGGAGAGAGGGATGGCTGGGAGAATGTGTGATGGAGGAAAGCTGTGGACAGCTGGACCACCGGTTTGAGTTTCTCCTTGAAGCGAGGTTGAAATTTCAGCCCTCAAAAATGAGGGGTAATAAACGATTGTGGCTTTCAAAACAACCTCTGCTGTGTGATTTTTTTTTCTTATTTTACTTGTTCAGCTCCACTATTATCAAGCACAGATTTACATATATACTATGCATACTGCCAGAGACACTTTATACCAAAGTTCTTGAGTAAATGATGATGAGAGAAAACAGCATTAAAGAAGTTTGGTTCATGAAAATCTATCCAGTGGTTCATGGAATATTTTGCTAACAGACAGACACGGTTGACACCAACATTTAATGGTAATGGAGTATTTAATGTGATTGATGTGCAGCAGTACAGTAGTTCCTTAGCTGTGACAACCATCTTGAACGGCACATACTCCAACAGTTAATCGGTTGTTGATGCACATCCAGTGATTGCTTTCTGAGAGGTTTTTTTTTTTAAATCTGTCAAGTGATTCACAAGATATTTTGCAAACAGGCAAACTGACAAGTGCAATTTGGCAGCGGGTAATAATGAAATGAGCTCAGCACGAGGATTATGCTGACTTGGCAGGGTTCACAGCTGTTCTGTGCACAGTAAGATTCACATGGTCGGGATCGTTCTTTGACCACAGAGGCCGTGTTCTTCCTGATTTCAAGGCAGTCATCCTGCAGTGTTTTTCAGTCCCCAAAGCTTTTGAGGAAGTGAGAAGTGCTGAGGAGACAGTTGTGTCGCAGCACTGGTGCAACTGGGATGAGCAACAACAGGATGGAGCAAGACTAACCATGACAGGGGAAGTAGGAGCAGAAAGGAGACGTGCCTCCTGTTGAATCACGCTGAGCCGAGGTTAAACATGAACACAACAACAGGCTTTAGGCTTCCTTCTTTTCTGTGTTGTTGCAAGCTTACCAAACATTTCATTTATTCTTTTTCATTTATGTTACTGCAACACTTAAACAGTAAAGGCCAAGCATTCCATGCCAGAGTTTTAAACAAAGACAATCTTCTTATAAAAAAACAGAGATCTTAGTCGTGCAATATTATGAGGCCTCGTGTAAGCGCTGCTAGCACCGGTTGTAAACCAAAAATTTAGCTCAATATCTGTGAAACTAACTGTTCTACAACCCCGATTCCAGTGACGTTGGGATGTTATGTGAAACATAAATAAAAATAGAATACAGTGATTTGCAAATGTTTTTGAACATGTTGAAATTACTAAATTCCATGCAACTGTACACTAAGAAACATTTTTTAAACTGTTTGGTTGGACTATTAGCTCATGTAATTGTTCACAACCTGTTCACCCGTGGAACGCTCCAAACAGGTGTGTTTTGAGCATTCCTCAACTTTCCCAGTCAGCAGTAAACACGGTGCTGTCTCAGCTTTTGTGGAGGGTGTTGTCAGCATCAAACTCAAAATATGTGAATTTTTGCAAAAGATAAAAAAATAAAATGTATCCATTTCAACATTAAATATTTTGTCTTTGTAGTGTATTCAACTGGAAATAGGTTGAAAAGGATTTGCAAATTATAATATTCAGTTTTTTTATGCTTTACACAATGTTCCAACTTTCCAACTCATTTAGCTATGGAGGCCATCTTTAATTGGATTATCTCCAAAGGTTAATCAGTTGCAGATGTGCATTCAATGATTGTTTTTTAAGAGATTCATTAAAACTTTATCAGTGGTTAATGAAATGTTTAGTTAATGTTCATGCAAACAAACACACCCAGACCTTGTCAAAAACATTATCTCCCTTTCACATTTGGCTTCAGGTGATAATGTGTGGAACCACATTCAAAGACTAAAGAGGTACGATTTTTCCCCCTTATTTTCAGAATGCAATTTGTAAATGTAAACAAACATTTCTTCTGAAAAGCCTCTGGTGGGAGTGTTGAGGGACAAATTATCATATCATGACACATAATGAGACATCAAAGACGTCATCTATTACATTTTAAAGCCACGCAGAAAGAGAACAAATATTAATGACGCTTCCAGGATTGTTAACTTATTTGTCTCTTTTGTCTTCTGCGTGAACATCATCAAAACAAAGAAAATTTCAAACCAATAGGTGACAAAAACTTTTGTGTGGTTATTTATCAGATAAAAGACAGAAATTGTCCAAAAACTACAAATCTTCTAAATGTTGTAGGTGAAATCAAATGTAGACCAATCAGGTGTGACTGGATGCTCTGTTTCCCAAAGAACAAGTTTCTGGTCAACAAAAGTTCAGCCTTGATGAATCCACATATTCAAAACCTCTTTTTCCTTCTCTAGGAGTCTTTTGCCAACAAATATGACTCCAAAGACGTATTAAAAAAACTTGAGAGGCAAACTGAGGCTTGGTAAGAAGACATATAAACAAATCAAACAAAACCAGTGCTTTAACATCATGTATGCGAGAGGGTTTTTGGAAAATGTTTCATGGACAAGTGCAAACAAAAAGTTGCTTTGGCTGCTTCCCTTCTTCAGGGGTCGCCACAGCGAGCAAACTCACATGACAGATCTGGCAACTGTTCTACACCAGATGCTCTCTCTTCCTGATGCAACCTGGGCTCAAACCCGCAACCTCAGGCTTACAAGACCGCTGCACTGACCACGGAGCTACCACAGCTCTGAGTGTAAACAAAATGTAAGTTCCTGATGTCAAACAAGCTTTCTTTTTATGTCCGAGTGTTCTAAACTTGAATTTATGCTTTCAGGTTAAAAGGTCAAATTACACAAAACAACACTTAACTGAGTACTTCTTATAAATACAGACTCACAAACACAAAGTACTGAATTTTATTTTTACTATAATTTTAAAGATTTAAATCAGATTATAGAAGATTTGCAAAGCATTTCAGATAAAAAGATAATTTTGCAATATGTATTTGTTCATTCATTCATAATTGAATGTACCGAACTACAAGTGTAAGTAACATGTTAAAAAAATTACTAACACTATTATTTAAGTCACATTCTGAATGTAAACATTTTCCACTAACATTTCATTGTTATTTAACTCACTGTTTACATTTTGCTCATTTTTACTGACAGTTCAGTTTAAAATGTTAATATGTAAATATTAAATTGTAAGTAATGTCCACCCATCCATTACCTGTACTCGCTTACTCCTTTCAGGGTCACAGGGGTCACTGGTGCACATATCCAGCAGGCACAGTGCGAGGGGCGGGGTACACCCTGGACAAGTCCATCACAGGGCAAATCTAAATGTAATCTAATTTTTTTTAATGTTTTTTGCTGAATGAAATTTGTAGACGTAAACAGACATTACTAAAATCCCTCTGCGGTGAGTATTGAGGGCAAATCCCGTCAAATCATGACACATAATGAGACATCAAAGAACATAATCTATTGCACTTCAGAGCCACGCAGAAAGAGAACAAAGATTAGTGACGCTTTCAAGTTTTTGTTAACTTATTTGTCTCTTTGGGGAACATGATTGAAATGTGTGAAAGCTAAATGTTGGAAAGTATTTTGGAATGGAACACAGTTTTTGTTGTTGGCGCTCGGCTCTTGTGATGTCATAATGCTCCAATGTAGCTAACACTTCCCTACAGGACATCAAACTTGCAGTTGCCGCTTGTGTGGAGATGCACCTCAAACAGGTATCATCCATATTATTTTCAATGGACATATTTTGAATTAATATTTTAAATACCATCTTTATTGGCGTTAGGGTTAGCATTTCTTAGTGTCAACTCTAGATAAAATCTGAATTAGACTTAAAAAAAAGAATTGCCTGTCGTATAACAGCTCGTGTCATTATTTAATCCTCTGTACAGACAGGAAAGTGAGTTGTTATCTAAATTTGAAAGCACATTGTTTTATTTGTTGTAACTAGCTTTTAAAAGTAAGCTGTCACCTGATTAAAAACAGACTTCTTTTTTTCCACGGTGGAACATACTCTCTCGTAAATCAAAGGTGACGTTGTGGCTTGATGGTCACATGGAGGAGACACGAAGCAGTTGATCATTCAAGCAGAGGTTTCACAGCCCAGCTGTCAGAAAGCTGAGCTTACCTCTCTTCTTACTCAGCAGAGAAGAAAGAAAAAAAAAAAACAGACGCACACTCTTGACTCTTCATTTCCTCGCTCTTTCTTTGACCTCCTCCCCCCCCTCCCCTTTTTTTCTCTGTGATGAATGGAAGGTATGAATTCTCCGCAGCCTCCCCGGGCTTCTCTCTGAGGCCCTCAGCAGCTGAACAAACAACACACTCTCAACTTAAAGGCGCAATCAGGAATTCATTGAAACCATGCACACGTTGAGTACATTTGTGTACAGGTCTTGAAATACTTGAAAGGAAACACGGAAAATAGGTTTATGGAAAAAGTTCATAACTCAAATCCCGAAAAGCTAAAAATCCCCCTCAACAACAAACCTGTAACTGTAAACAAATCAGACTTTGCACACTTGTTCATGAGATGCTAACGCTAAAGGCCTAACATTTCTTCTTAAAGATCTTATATAAGAACAGCCCTGCTGTAAATGGCCCTCATCAGATGTAACGTCTGCAAAGGTCCGAGCTCCTAATGAACGCTAAGAACTGAGTTATAGACATTAAAGAGAGACATGTAGTTTCTAAGATAAGTTGACAGTAGCTGCATTTACAAATGTGCGCAAAACTTTGTTGATATTTTGTTAATGTCGAAAAAACACAGTTTCGCAATTGCTGCGTTTCTATTAAGTAAGAAATGATATTGAAATCACGAGTGAATACACTCATTCTCGCAATTTTCAGGTGGTGGATGTAAACAATCAAGCATGTTGCTACCACAACACTAGTGATCAGAGGAGACGTCGGTGTCTTATCGAGGCTTTCCAGCAACAAGCCTCTTATACTTGGGAGTGGATACATATGTGGCGTTTTTGGGAAACGTTTACTACTTTCTTTTACAACTTCGGCGATTTTACTACTACTTCCTGTTATCTTTTTCTCTTCACCAAAAACATTTTGTTGAAAAACAGAAGTTTTTTCTAAATTGACGTGTTTCCATTGAGCAAATTTATTTTTGAAATTCTAATTTGCGCATTTTCATGGTCAATGGAAACACAGCTACTGTTGCTCATCTTCAATTATGTTAAACATTTGTAGAGGTTCATCAGTTTTATGGTTCATGAGATGTTTATTTAAGCCAACACCAAATAGTTAATAGTAAAATTATAAACATATACCTTAGTAGTAGTGATTCTATAGAATTGACTCAGTTATATTAACTTTTGTGTTTTTGGCAGTCAGCTGGCTGTGGCAGCCACATTGACTCCAAAAGCTAATCAGTTCTTGATGTCTATCCACTGTTTTCCATCAGTTTCTTTAAATGTTATCCAGTGGTTTGCAAGAATTTCTGCTAACAAACACGCACACAGACACAGGCAAAACAAAAACAAACCTTTTTTTGTCTGCCTGCACCTTTCAGCGACAGGCAGTAATGAGTAACGGTGCACATGCTAACATAAACAACGACCAGTGAAACACAAGGCGCAGAGATGCAGGGGCGGCCGTGGTCGTTGTTGCCGGGGAGGAAAAGACGGCGTTGTGCTGGTCGGGTCTGGAGGGGTGGTCCCGGTCAGAAGTCAGACCCAGCTGCTAGGGACCACTTCTCCGTGCCACAGCTCCAAACGTTGTGGTGGTGGAGGGCTGGATGAGCTGGCGAGGCAGAGCATGAAACACAGTGGGAGAAAGAGTCTGGTTGACAGGGGCCGGGGGGGGGGGGATCCATGAGGATGATGGGAAGCAGATGGAGGGTGTTTTTAGTTTCTTTTAAACTATCGTCTATGACGCAGGTTAAGATCTCCAGGTGCATTGTGGGTAGCCTCTGTGAGTACACGCTCAGCTTTCTGTAGCTCTAGATTGATGACAGTGGTGGTCCTGCAGCTGTATGAAGTGGATGAAAGGATGTTGATCATTTTACTAAATAAGAAACACTACATCTTGTTCAGGATAAAAATGTATTAACAGTTTGTGCTAAAACTAGTATTTAATATGTTTCAAATCTGTTGCAAAAACAAACAAAAAAACAACCCTATAGTAGTTAGTCCTTCCCAACTTTGAGAAATAATTCATATACTTTCAAATAAGGATTCTGTAACAGCCTGTGAACAATAAATGTCTTACCTGTTATCGATATGTGTTTGAATGATCTCACTTTGGAGAAATGTATTTAAATTTTGACCAAATGGAGAGCTAACGGCTAACTCAAAGAGGGCTAAGACCCAAGTGGCATCTTAAAACAACTTGAGTCTCATAAAGTTGTGTCAATATATGGACTGGCTATGTATTACCTGGTACCTGTGCTATGAAGTGACTTCATCCTCTGTACTAACTATGTACTTTTCATGTACTTCATGTAGCATTTATTTGCTACATACTTGCTATTTAGCAAATGCATACATGGTACTCACAAATATGTATGGGTGTGTATTTAGTATGTGCCAGTATTATTAAATCGCTTGTTACCCTGTAAATGTACATAATATTTCCCAGGTACTTACCTGATAGGTACTAGTTACGAGCTGAATATCCATTATGTACCAGATATGTACCCAGTGGGCTACATTATTTATTGCTATATGCAAAACGTTTATAGGGGTTTATGTGACAAACTAACAGCTTGTTTGAATGCAACCAAGACTAAAATGGTCTAAAGTTGTTTTAAATCAATTCAAGTTTTTTAATTATTTTATAAATCTTTACATCACCATTAATTTTGCATGACAGTTATTCATAAAAGTTTTCAGGAAAATTGACCAATTTAAATAGCGGCGGCAGCTAGCTGTAACACTTCCTGTGCAGCCTGAGGCACATTTGGCAGGAATAGCCTAACTTTTTATTCAGAATGCTTAAACAATGCAAAAATGATGGTAGTGTTTAGTGTTAAAATGTTCACATGAACAGCTACAAAAATATTAGAAATTGGAGTTGACTTAAGACGACCATTTGTAATACCTGTTAACTCGTCAATCCAGAATTTAAAAAGATTGTTAAAGGGTTTGTTATACTTCAAAGAACCTCAAGGCAATTAAGTAAAAAAGAAAAATGGAAAATACAGTCATTAAACCTAGCTAAACAAAATAATGCTTTTTGCTTTGCTAACATGCTCAAAATGTCATGTTTCATCGTGTTACTGTGGGGTATCTATTCCTTACAAGCAAAGCTGTTGCATGAACGTTTAAAAGGATGATAGAGCCAAGCCGATGTTGAACCCAAAATATTGTTTTTCAGTGCGCTGTTATACAGAAATGGTGAATTGAACCACGTGTATCTTAGCAAAGTACCAAAGAAGTACACCTACTTTCCACTTCCAGGCAGAAGGATGAGGCTAGATGCTAAAGAGATGATGTGAAACACACAGTAGAACGGTTGGAGGCTTGACAGCTCTTTAACGATCTGCAGGCTGTGTAATTCAACTGGTCTTCACTCCCCACCGCCACCCCCTTGCATCCATCCACCCATCCACCCACCTCCTCTTGCTGCAGAAGCCAGAACATTCCTCACACATCTGGCCTCCGGGTTTTTCCCATACGCTCCCTCTCCCACCAATCTGCACCACAATTACCCACAAGTCCTGTGTTCTCCTTTTCTCTTTTCTTTTTATGATCCTCAGTGCCCCCTCCTCAGCTCCAATCATAAAAGAAGGCTGCGCGCAAACGTCATTTATGGTCATGATTTAGAAACGACGAGGCTTTCGAGGGTCTGCAGTGATGTGCCATGCAAAAATATGCTTTTTCTTTGGGCTGAATGTGTGTTGCCAGAACTTATAAAAACAAGACAAACACAATGAATCAGTTAACCAGTCTGAACTGGGATTTTTATTTCTCTAGCTGTTTACCTCATGGGATGTTTGTGCTGCTTTGAAGGGAGCTCAGTAAATCAGGATCCAATAAGTGGGAGTGGGCACGATTACAACTTCTGATCATTTTTGATGTCTTAAGGGACATTGTGAGCATTTTCCTGTACTTCAAATGAGGTGTATGGAAGAGCTGTTTTAAACAGTTTACTTTAGTTTTGTACAGGCCTTTATACTTGTACATTTTTGTGTATGTGTACAATTGTAATACTAGGTACAGATTTACAATCCAGTCTAATGGATGACAAACAGCACCTTGGTTTGGTGTTAAAAAAGACAACTTTAAATCTTCACCTTTTAAACTCAGACAAGTGTTGTGGTTTCAGGCTCTGAGCATCTGATGCTGCATTCCCACCGAAAGCGTTTTGCGCTGCAGGAGCAGCCAGTTTACATGTAAAGTCAATGGCGGACGCGCCTCCAGGGGTCTAGCGTCGCGGCA